>OU015493.1:77994067-78094067 GCA_907164885.2 Dolomedes plantarius | reverse complement strand
TAGAATACAGGCATAAATCTTTAGAATAATACCGGAAAAATGTTAGTTAGTTTTCGTCTCTTCCCACTTTTGAAAATAACAGAAATATTGGCTTTCGGAAATATTGATGTTGAAAAATAAGGAGTACACAAACCATGAAAATATTTTTATGGTTAAACCATAACAGGTTGTCAGCTCGGCATACCTGCATAAAAATATATCTAAATATATACTAATTTATTATATATTGGTATGAAATAGTTAAAAATTTAAAATATTCAACCTTTAAAATAAAATATTAAATAATTCTTGATTTTATTTTTAACCGTCAAAACGACGGCGTTCAGTCTTTTTAGTAAGAAAAATATTCCCGTCTTTCTAGTGTTAAAAAATTTCTTTTGTTAGTATATAGTTTAGCATGGATTTAAATTATATTGCTTTATCCTCTATATCAGTGATGTTCATACTGTGGGTCGCGAAAAAATTGGAGGAAAGTTGAGGTAAATCTACATCGTATTGAATTTTTTAATTAAAAAAATAAGCTTTAAGTTTTCTATAATTACATATTTTTAATATTTTAGTTTATATTTAGGTTAAAAAATAAATCATATGAAACTGTTAAATAAGGAGTTGAATAGTCTTACATGGCTATACTTGCACTGAATCCATTCAATTCCACCCATAAGTGAGAGTGGATTTTTTAAAAAATTTAGTAGCTATAAATACCAAACAACGCTCAAGACAACCCGGAAGATGATATGAGAGTATCACTCTCAAATATTTCACAAAATATTGTATTAATATTATATGAGGTCCATGTTCATCCATCTCATTATTTTTTTTTCCATTTCAGCCCTGTGTAAATAAATGAAGTTTATAATTTTCAGTGTTTGGATAGGAAGCTTTTACTTTTTAAATCCTGCTTTTTTAAAATTTCAATTTTCTTTTATTTTTACTTAAACGAAATACAAATATACGTATATTAATTTGAAATATATAGTTTTTGTCACACGAGATTTGTCAAAAGCAAGTGTACACAGTAAGCAAGACATATTTTTACTTGTTAATATGCAAAGTAAGCATATTACCAAAATCGACAGTTTATTGCTTTTTGAAAGAGTTTATCAAAATTTGCTTATTTATTTTCCACTTTTTGCTAACATTTTCCTAATTGTTAAAACAATTGCTACTAAAATAATTTTTGATTGGCGGATGAGTGATCTTTTATTTAAAAAAATGGGTCATGGTTGAAAAATGTTTCAGCCCCACTGCTTGATATCATTTGCTCTCGGTCATTTTTAGTCTCGTGGTCTTCTTTGATAATCTGGTCAAAGCTATGGACCCCTCCATGTGATAATAGCAGAGCATCGTAAGACTCACGATTTTAATTAATCAGTTTTGTAATTTTTACAAAATGCGCAACGATTCACCTGTAATAACTATGAATGAACACATAATTTCATTGCATACAATACACGAAAAAATTTGTTTGTCAATCACTTAATCTTTTATTTACCGAAAAAGTTAACACAAGAACTGTAGATAAATAGTTGTCACATTTGCAATTTACAAAACACTTTACCGAATGACTACTGCACAGTCGTACATCTGACTGAATTCAGATTCAAAGACTACTATGCAGTTTTACTAATTATCAAATTTAACGCAAACATTGATCTTAGTTTCAAATGTATGTTTTGCCACATGACCGAGTTCCTGGACAGGAATGATCTTTGAGGTTGCGGACACCCTGGAATTAATTCAAGGACCCAGAAGGGGTCCATGGATCTCAGGTTTAGAATTCCTGCTCTATATTGTGTTTAATTGTCACCGAGTTTTGATTCTTAATACAAAATATGATTTGATCTGATTTTCCACTAATTAAAAAAAAAACATATTTTCACAGTTAACAAGGTGCTTTTTTTTCTAAAAAACTATGTGAAACTCTAGATTAAATATCCAGATCCAAACTCAAATTAATAAATTTTTTTAAAGGCTGCAAAATACTTTTTGCAATTTTAATTAACCGAGTGCAGTTGAACATTCAAAAAGTATATATTAACTAATAAAATGTATTTGAAAAATTAGGAATTTTATTATTGAGAGCAATGTTTTTGATGACTTACTTTAAAAATATATGATTCAAGTTTTTATCATTTTTATATTATTATTTTTTATCCACCGATAGGGATATCCATTTTATACGCTCTTCGTGTTACATAGTTTCATATCATCCTTTAACTCTTAATCAATTTTTTCGAGTACCTTTTAAGCCACGGCGCATTAGAAATGTAACTAAAAAATTGGTTTAGTGTCTGCGATTTTTTCATGACTTATGAAAGATTGGAAAATCTATTTCATAGATTTCTCATTAAGAACACTTTTTTTCTACTTTCCTACTGCTTACAGGATAGAAACAAAGTTTATAAAAAATGATAAATTGTAGAAAAACATAATCTGTTTTATTGATTTTAGGCGCATAGAAATTAACTAGAAATGTTTCTTCCCCAGGAAAAATAGATTTTGAAAGTGATTTTTAATTTGATTTACAACTACTTCGATATAAATAGAGTTGCTGAGTGCAAATTAATTGAAAAACGAAAGTGGATGAAATCTTCCCTAACATGGAAATATGTGGCTAATACATTTTTTAACGGCTGCGTTGAAAGAGATCATCAATTTATTTATTCAACTTCGCAAAAAAAATTGAATTTAATATTTAATATAAATTATTTATTCATGTTTTTCGTGACCTAAATAACCGAACTAATTGAATGAAGTCCAATAATATTCAAAATACAACCTTTCTGGGAACTATGATAATGCATTTCAAATGTTTCTCCAAAGGTAACACTGAGTTTACTACCATGTTTTTATTAACTCTCTTTCTTGTTTATTTGTTTGTGTGTGTGTGTGTGTGTGTGTTTGTCCAGTACAAATCTTGCAATCGATTTATAACTAAATTCTCGACTAGCTAGACATTTGAAACTTTTAGAATAGCTCAGAACATGATGACAATGCATTATTTTAATACTTTTGTCTATCTTTAATCAGATTTCAATTCATTTTCAGTTAATTTTGTTTTGAAGACTGGTGCAGCCATCTATCGGCCGGGACGGGAACAAAACGTTAAACGCAAGTAAACTTCCAATTATTTTCATTTTCTTTCAAATTGATGGGATAATTCATCAAAAAAATTTTTTTAAAGTATTTATTAATACATAGAATTGTCAAGTTTATATGATTCAGCAGAAAATTTTAAAACATGGTATATAAAAAGTTCTTTTTATCTTGTAATTACTTATATTGTCAGTTTATTTGTAACTAATTGTTAAAACCTCCTAATTAAAATTAAGATATGTTTCTTGTAATATCTATAAAATATTTTATTTGCACATAATTATATAAACAAAGATCATTAACTTTGTAGTGTGAATTTCTGAAGTGACATATTGTGTTCTTTGTTGCTCAGAAGTACGAAAGCTTATTACTCTTTTCATTATTTATTTACATTTTTTGTGAACGAAATAAATGAATGAATTGAACTTTAAAAATATAAAAATTATCGCACATAATTATATAAACAAAGTATAACAAAGTAAAACAAAAATTATACTTATATAAACAAAGTATAACTTTGTTTATATAAGTATAATTGTACATGATTATATAAACAAAGATGTTTAACTTTTTGGTGTGAATTTGTGGAGTGACATTTTGTGTTCTTTGTTGTTCTCAAGTACGAAAGCTTATTGCTGTTTTCATTATTTATTTACATTTTTTGTGACCGAAATAAATGAACGAATTTAACTCTAATAATATTAAAATTAGAACTATCTGTGAAATATGATAATGCATTTCAACTGTTTCTCTGAAGATTACACAGATTTTATTTATTTTTTCAATTAACTTGTATTAATTTTTCCCTAATAACAAAATATATGTCTAAAAGAAATTTTTTATAGAACCACCAGAATGAAACTAAAAGATGTTTCTTTTGTTACTGTTAAAATAATAATATCAATAATATAAAAAAAGTTTATTAACTTTGTGGGAAAAAGTTTATTAACTTCTTGTACAAAAACTTATTGACATTTTAGTTATTGTTGGTTGCTTTTATTGACTGTTCTAGTACACAAGCCCAGTAATATTTTTTAATCAGTTTTAGAAATAATACATCAAGGAATTCTTTTTATCTGCTCAAAGTATCTACGAAAGTAGATCTAGTTGCTGCAGTGTCTTCATGTATTAGGCTTAGAAGCTAGTAAGTAACGTACTTAAATGTATCACTGCAGACATGAAAAAAAATTCTCACTTATTACTTAAAAATAGTGATAAAAATTCAAATAAATCGATTTCACTTTTCATTTCTTTTAACTGATTTAGATAAAAGAGATAAGGCATGATTTTATAAAAGCGTTGTTTCAGAGATACTAGACTTGCTTTTGATTTTATATTCGTATGCCCTCGGACTATTACAGATCTCGAGATAAGATATTATTAACGTATCATTATTATTAAATGATACGACGTCAAATGGAGGACACGTTCCTGCTCTTTTAACAGGAAAGAGACATTAAGAGGAGTAAGGTTATTTCAATATGAAATAGAAAGTGGTGTATCATAAATTTATTTATGATCTTATACTATTAATCATCCTTCGTATGTATAAAGAAGGCACAGTCTAATTTATCTCCTTATTCTGAACACAGCATTTCAAAGAGTAGACAAATTGCACGATTTTTATACTGTTCTGTAGGGTGAAAATATCATGAGTATTTTGAAGAAAACCCGAGATGTGCCAAGGTTGCAAATGAAAATAGGATATAAAAGAGAGGGTTCATGTTGATTAGAAGATGAAAGAAAAAATGGAGACGGGATACAAACGTCACATATTTTAAGACTAGTTATACTAACATCTGATTTAAGGCTGCTATGTACTGACCCTATTGGATTCTCTCATCTCGTTGGTAACCTATCGTTGTATTGTCATCTCGTTGGTAATGTTCATCAAAGTCCGGGATATGTTGTCCTTTAGGGCCACCAAGTTCGAGACTCCACCAAGATTCACTTTTGACCCCACCAAGATTCCCACCAAGATTCACCAAGACCCCACCAAGATTCCTTTAAATATCCCTACAGAAAGATGTCACGCGGGTTACGTCCGGAAAGCGAGATAGCCAAGCCAGTGGAAAAAAAAGCGACTGATGACCCTTTCTTCCGTAAAGCGAAGGCGCAACAGATTCCACACCGATCTTTATGGCCCAAAATACTGGCGCTGCTGTCGACTACGTAGTCGTGAATTTTCATTTCGTTGTTTTACTTGCCTTTTATGCAAATTCCTGTGTGCGCCGACAACAACAGCGCCATATCGTCCCTTACCGGCAACTTTTGGGACTAATTAATTTTCTCATGGAAAATCTTTCCCATGTCGTCCTTAGTCCCTCTATCAATTTCGGTGGAATTCCGGCTGATAGATCGCGCTACAAATAGCCCCGAGTGCGTCAGTTTTTAAAAAAAAACGCCCTGTATATAGATATATTTATTTTCAGCAAGATAAGTGTTAAGTAGTGATTTTAATTTTCAAACACAATTATATTCATGAATACATTAAATCGAATATAATTCTATATTTGCTTTTAAATGAAATTATTAAAATATTACATAAAATAAATTCATACCCGTGGGTATAAATGTATAGCCTTTAACAGATTAGTAATCTTTGATGCATACATTTATAAATTTGTGCTTAATATGTTTAAAATACTAACCAAAAGTTTTCAATTATAAAGACGCAGTTTTTCTTATGCAATCAGACTATACAACTTAATTTCATCGAGGAATTATTTATAGAATTAGATTTCATACTCACTCACACACACACATATATATTGTATATATAAATTAATAGACTTCTATTTCAAAGTTTATTAAATAACTCACTTTGGACGTAGTACGTCTATTTAAATTTAAATTTTATTATATAGAACTGAAATAAGAACCGTATCGTAAATTCAACGAGCAAAACAGTAGAACTGCATCTATTATTAACACGCATAAAACTGAATTTGTAATTGTGTAAACTAATTATACAAAGCGAATAAACATAGGGATTTACTTGGCAAAGGAAGTAGATACTTACAGAAAATTCTGGCTTGGAGCCATTTCATTCATTCTGAGATAATTTAAGCCTCCTTGAAATTTGAAATTCTGTACACATGCTGCCAGCATAAATAAATAAAAAGCTATCCTGGAAGGCGTTAATTTTTACAGCAAAAATTTTTAAGCATGTTTATCAAAATAATAATTATTCATCACGCCTTCACAGAATTTTTCTTTTATTCGCTTGTTGCTTTAGCGATGTAAGTTAAATACAATGTAGCCATTGCATTTTGATGCAAATTCGTCGGCCATTCCGTTTATCACATTTATCGCTATTCAGTAAATTAAGAGTAAAATGAAAATTGAAAGCGTAATGGGAAAAAAAAGATTATAAATATAGATAGTAGGTTTAATGCTTTAGTTGGCTATATATATATATATATATATATATATATATATATATATATATATATATATATACCGCTTGGGCAAAAAGTCCGTATAAACTTAGAAAGTTCATAAAAACAGGAAAAATAATCAAAATAAAAAAAAGGGTTTGCAGACTTAGCATCGCTAGGTCACGGGACTTTTTTTTGAGACAGGAAAAAAAAAAAAACTCAAAAAACAGCCGACAGGTGGCGCTGACCTACACAATTCAAAGAAAAGATACGCAAATAACGAAAAGAATGCCTCTAAATCGTTTATTACAGTAGTAGGTGTTCCACATGACCCCCCACCACATTGCGGGTTAGTCATAAATCTAGCAACGGCAGAGTGCAGCAGGTCCGGATGTTAACATAACACCTCTCGGTGGATCTCGGAATAACGGTGAACTGGTTGTGGATTAGGAGCGCACGTTCTTATAACCGTCTATTTTCCATATTTCCACAGAATTTGTTCGTACCAGTGCCACCTGTCGGCTGTTTTTGAGTTATTTTTTTTCCTGTCTTAAAAAAAAAATCCCGTGACGACCTAGTGATGCTAACTCTACAAACCTTTTTTATTTTGGTTATTTTTCCGGTTTTTATGAATTTTAAAAGTTTATATGGACTTTTTACCCTCTCGGTATTTACCTCTCGGTATATATATATATATATATATATATATATATATATATATATATATATATATATATATATATATATATATATATATATACATACATATATATATATATATATATATATATACATATATATATATATATATATGTATATATATATATATATATATATATATATATGTATAAGTTTCGTAGATCGTTAGAAAAAAATAATAATACATATCTGCATTCAACAAGAAGAGTTTCATCTAATATTTCAATCCAGTAATTAAGTGGGATACAATAAAAATAAATTGCAAGGAATACGAAAATCGTACTATTTGCTTTTCAATGTAGCCTAAGCCGTTGATATTCGTTCAGACTGCTAATTTTAAATCACTTATTCTTAATTCGATTTCAAGAAAGAAAAAAAAAAGAAACTTCTTTCGCACCGTCACAGAAGAAGAAAAAAATGAACGATATCTTTACTTTTCGGAATCTGGGGGAAAGTCTTTCGAGTCAAAAATTCAGAATATTGTTCCCGAACAAGCGTATACACATTCTCTTTCTAAATACATATTCTTCAAAGTACACATCTTGTTGAAAGTACTTTTTTTCGAGTTTGTCTTGATCTAGCAAACAGCATCTCTCTCTCTCTCCCCCTCTCTCTAAAAGAACAAAGATTTAACCAAATTCAATCTGGGTTTTGAAAAAAGTTATAAAACTTTCATGCTTATGGATCCGTCTTTTCTTTCCATTTTTCTATTCTTCTTCTTCTTCTTCTTCTTCTCTCTCTCTCTCTCTCTCTCTCTGTCTGCCTCCCACCCCCTTTCTTTTTCGGCAGAGAATAAAAAAAAATGCTGGAGGAATTCGCCTCTTCAAACGCATACACAGAAATATTTTTTATATTTTTTTAGGTTTATTTTCATTTCCTTTTAGCTTAGGTACGAGCGAAACTTGAGTGGAAAGTTTAAAAAAATCATACAAGGGAGTAAAAAAAAAATAAAAAATAATCGCTACACAGTTATTGAAACGAAGTTAGAAAACTAGTAATGAGAATTTTTTTACCCATACAATCTTCTTATGTGGAACTTTTTGAAGCCTCTTCCGTTTTAAGTCTTTTCTTTTATTATTTTTTTCTTTTTTTTTTCTTTTTTACCCATTTGTTTCTAGGGTGTAAAACTCTTTCGGAAAACGCATTTTGGTAAGTTTCGAACTTAAGTACATTCCACCATCATTCTTTTCTTCTCCTTTTGTAAGAGAATGCGTATTTCTTTAATGTTCGTACTAGATTTCTCGTTACACAGTTTTCTGTAAGGAAATCGTGTTAAGATAATAGAATTTAAGAATCTTCTGGCGATGTGGTCGAAAAAAAAATTCTTGGAACGAGAGACTGCTTTTCATAAGGTTAAAGAGAACTCTCGTCTTCACTTATCACATATTCATAAAAAAAATTTAATTTATTTATGGTGAGTACTGTAAACAAAATGTTCGCGTTATAATGCGAAGAAGACTTAAAATGTAATGAAAATTTATATTTTCTTGAATATTTAAATTTTCTTTTTCAATTTAAATATGCTTGTCCTCATACATTTACATATATCTGTAAATGTGTAACAAGTTTATAGCAATAAAATGCAGTCCATGTGATAATAGAGATTTATTGTGACACGAAAGCACTTCCGAATTTAAAAAAAATAGAATAATCAACATTTTTCTTCATTGCAGTTTTATAACAATCAAGGCTGGTATTTGAACACAGAACTCCAAACTCCAATGCCGGTGTTCTACCAGCTGATCAATCAAGGCGACAAAAGAAGTATTATTTTTCAATTACTCGACCCAATGATCCCAATTATTTTGTCCAGGACTCTGATACAGATTTGTGACTATATTTATCTGAAATTTATTTTATATAGATCCAAACGAACTTAATAAAATATTTTATTCATGATTTGGTGTTTTTTCTTTATATAATTCTATGAAGAGTTTTTGATATTCTGAATGTAAATGACTGTAAATGTTTATTCTTCATTTTTTTAACCAAGATAAAATGTAATTAATGAAATCTGATACGTGCTTTTTCACGTAGAGTAATGAACAGAGAGAGTCAATTATTTTTAGTAAAAATTTCTGTCTTTCACAGTTATACCTCTAACTTCTAATTATAAATGCTATAATGAAAAGTAGATGCCTTATATATAAACAAGTTTAAAACTTATTTACAAAATAATAAGCGTTATATCTGTTTTCAAGATTTTTATAACTGATTAAGAAAAATGATGTATTTAGTTTTTAAGGGAATAAATTCTCCCTTTCAAATGGTTTCAGAAGAAATTCATGGATATTTTTTGTCTTATTCAGATCTGGTAATTTTATACCGATTACTACGAACAAAAAATATGTCTAGAAAGTATCTTTTTGGAAATTAAAAGAGTGACAATCTCCAAAACAGATTAATACTGTCTATAATTATAAACGCTATAAAGCTTGTAAATTCTAATATCTTAAATTATAAATGCCTTTAAATATTTCATTATAAATGCTATAAAGAGAAGTATAATCTCATTTTTTAATAAGTTTAAAAATTATTAAAAATAATGTCTTTTTTAGGAATTTTCGAGATTTTTATAATTGATCGAGAAACAAAATATATTTTGTTTACAAAATTTTAATTATAAATGCTATAAAGTTAAGAAGATGTCGTATTTATTATAAAGTTAAAAACTTATTTACAAAATGTCTTTTTTATGAGTTTTCGAGATTTTTTGATAATTGAGCGAGAAAGAAATGCGAGAAAGAAAAGTTTTTAAGGGAAAAATCTCCTTTTCAAATTGTTTCAGATGCAATTTCTAGATGTTATTTTTCTTATTCAGATCAGGAAATCCAATACCGATTACTACCGTCATAAATTATGTCTAGAAAGTATCTGTTTGGAAATTAAAAGCGTTATAATAAACTCAATAGCAGATTTATACTCTATTTAATTATAAGATCTACATATAAAGCTTTTAAATGCTACTATCTTTAATTAAAAATGCTATGAAATTTTATTTATAATTGCTATAAAACTTTTAATTATAAATTCTATAAAGAGATATAGTTGTTTCATTTATTAAAATGTTTTAAATTCATTGAAAAAATGGTCTATTTAATGAATTCTTAAGATATTTATAACTGCTCGAGATACATAATGTATTTGGTTCACAAGGATTCAAATTGTCCTCTTTAAAATGTTTCAGAAGCAATTCCTCGATATTATTTGTCTTATTCAGATCTGGAAATCCTACAGAAGCAATTCCACGATATTTTTTGAGTTATTCAGATTTGGAAATCCTAAACCAATTACCACCCTCATAAATTTTGTCTAGAAAGTATCTTTTTGGAAATTAAAACCGTTAATTATATATGCTATAAAATTTTATTTATAATTGCTATAAACTTTTAATTATAAATTCTATAAACATATGTAGATGTTTTATTTATAAAAATGTTTAAAATTCATTGAATAAAACGGTCTATTTAATGAATTTTAAGATTTTTATAACTGCTTTAGAAACATAATGTATTTGGATCGCAAGGATTTAAATTATCCTCTTTAAAATGTTTCAGAAGCAATTCCTCGATATTATTTGTCTTATTCAGATCTGTAAATTCTACACCGATTACCACCCTCATAAATTATGTCTAGAAAGTATCTTTTTGGAAATTAAAAGCGTTACAATCTCGAAAGCAGATTAATGCTCTCTTAATTTCTCTTAACGCAGTAATTTCTATACATAAATCATCGGCGATATTATTACACCAATAGGAATGGCTCCGGCCAAAGACAATCTCTTAATTCAAACGTAATTATTTCGGGATCAAATTAAAGCGATCTAAAGGAAAGCGCTTGCAAACGACAGCCATATATTCCACCACTTTTGTGCATTAGGGTTGGAGGAGATAAGGTGGAAGCGATATATCACTTACTCGCATTAGATAATAAATACTTATTCTTCGGGGTGAAAATCTTGTTCCAGTGCCTTCAAAGGGAAGCGATGCATTTGCAAGTGATTAATATACCACGACAAGGTTTCTCAGCGTGTTTGTGGCCGTAGTTAATAACACGATTCCGTTGTCTGAGGGTATAAAATATAAATGGTTCGTAAAATGTAGAGGACTGACTGGAGGTAATTTACTGTTCATTAGATCCCAACAAAAGTATGCGGATTTATGATTTTAAGTTCAGCATAGACTCCATTCTTGGTGACAGAAATGGGGGTAGGATATAATAAGAGGTGACACCGATTGAGGAAACGGGATGTATATATCACGTACCTCGAAATTGTTATGATAACGAGCGTAATTATTGGGCAGTGTCAATGATTTGCAGGACGAGGGGAGTTATCATTTATCAGATTTATTTTATGTATAGGGTGGAATATATCATGATCTTGTTAGGAAAACGCAAAACTAGTAGATATTTCAAATAAAAATGTTGAGTTATACTTTGTAGTGCAATTATTTCAACTTATGAATTTATAATTAATATTCAATTCTCTAATCATTAGTAAAAAAATTATGATGTATAGTCGGACCTCTATTTAACGAAGTCGCTAAATCCCGAAAAAAAGTTCGCTATATAGAAAATTCGTTAAATAGAGTTTCATCTTTTAAAATACTTTAACCTACTTTAAATACTATAATTTGCCATCAATTTTACTATTTTACTACTTCAATTTTTCAATTTTAATACCATAATTTGCCTTTAATGGCTCTTCAATGTGCCTTCGCAAATTGAAGAGCCTTTCTCAGTTATGAGAGACCCAGAGATCAAAACATTTTTATCTCGCATTGTGTGTATCCACTTCAAAATTGCCTCATCCACATCCTCATAGACACGTGTTTTTAAACATTTTGAACAAGAATTCGATGAATCATAATCTTGTATCTAATCCCGATTTTTTATTATCGTTGATAAGTTGTTTGGAGGAATACCAAATTTTAAAGCAATATCCTTTATCTTAACGTGTTTATCCAATTCATGAAGAATTAATTTTTTTTTCTTTGATGCTCAAGTACTTTCGCTTTGACATTGTCCAGCTACAAGAACCGAAATAACCAGAACAACTCGGATTAACAATCTGGAAAACGGGAGACTAGTTTAAGGACATGGTAAAACCCTTTCAAGGTCATTCATCACCATAAAATGTGTTTAAAGAAAGAATAAGTTTGAAACGTTCAGAAATATTTTGAGAAATATGGAGAAAAAAAATTGGAACACAAGAAAAAGTTCGTTAAATAGAGAATGCACTTCGTTATTTGATGGTTATTTTACGAAAAAATTAGCAAAATGTTCTTGGTTCCAAGGAAAAGTTCGCTAAATAGAGAAATTCGCAAAATAGAGGTTCGTTAAATGGAGGTTCGACTGTATAAGGTAAAACGACAATGAGGCTAAACATTTAAACTGCAGTTGCATCCACATCATAACTTCTTAAGAAATTCTTGTAAATTTTTTGACTTAGTCACAATATTTGATGTATTTTGGTAATTAAACTGATTCAAGTTATAGTAAGATGTCACAATAAGAAAATATGAGACAGTTTTTATAATTATTTGAATGTGTATTAAAATTGAGAATTTTTTTGTTCTTAAGTAATTACTTTTGTAATTACTTCTTAAATTTTTGTAAATTTATTGATTTAGTCGCAATTTTTGACGCATTTTGGTCATTGATTAAAGGTGTAGTAAGCTGCCACAATAAGAAAATGAGACAATTTTTATATTTATTTGAATACGTATCATGACAATGAGAAGTTATTTGCATTTAAGTAATTACTTCCTAACAAAGTTTGGTAAATTTCTTGATTTAGTCACAATGTTTCACACAGTTTGGTAATTAAATTGATTCAAGCTACAGTAAGCTGTCCCAATAAGAAAATATGAGACATTATTTTTATTGAAAATGTATATTTATTGAATATGTATTTTGGCAATGAGGATTTTTCTGCACTTAAAGTAATTACTTATGTAATTACTTCCTGATAAAGTCTTGCAAAATCATCGATTTAGCTAAACTGTTTTACGCGTTTTGGAAATTAAACTGAATCAAGGTACAGTAAACTGTTAGAACAAGAAAATATGAGGCAATTTTTATAGTTACATAAATATGTTTTACGGTATGTACATTTTTTTTGGTAGCAGCATGAATGAGTTGTCACCTGTGAGATAGATACATTGCATGAGAGTTAGCTTTTTACGTCAGATTTGTATGCTAGTTTTCGAAATCACATTGTTACATGATAAACAATAAAAAATATACAATTTTACTGATCTGAAAAAAAAATTTGTATTGCAGTGATATTTCAGGATATTTGAATACATATCTTACTTGAAATGCTATGCAGGGACAAAAAAAATTAAGTCATTGGCACCTAATATGAGGATTCAGTTGTTTTAAAAAATGGTTAGCCGTGTTCAGAATTTTAAAGAGTTTTGTGTCTATTCAATATTATATGAATTTTAGCCTATCTTAAATGGATAATGACTTATTTTTAACAACTACGACTAAAATAAATGGGAGTGTTAAGGAGTCAAAGGACTTTCAATTTCGAATTTTTGAATTTGCAATTTTTAACTCTATATACAGAGTGAGAGTAATTAATAGTATTTTTTACTATATTGAAGTCCCCTAGAATTAAAGGTCAGGATTTTTTGGCAAAATGATGCCTGTTTTTCAAAATTTGTTTCAAATATGCTAACATTTTTCAAAATGCTCCTTGCGCATTCCACATCATTTAAATACTTTATATTTTTAAATACAAGTTTACCATATTTATATAAACATAATTGGGCACCGATATTTTTGTAGGAATCTAAAGTCTTAAATATATATATATTTTTTTATTCTGCCTGTTATTATTTTTATTTTTGCTTTATTTCATGGTACACAAATTTGAAAATATTTGTGACTTCGAAGAACTATGCACAGTTTTGTGACAAACACCTCAATTAACAATTCTGAGAAAGTTGGAAGAAATTAGAAGAAAACGAATGCGCATGGAGAATTTTGCAAATGTCCAGCAGTTTTGAAGAATTTTTTTGAAAAACATGTCTTATTCTTCAACAAAATCCTTATTTGTGAATTCCAAATGACTTCAGTGTAGTGAAAAATAATATTAATTATACTCATATGGTACTGTATATAGTAAAATATTGAATAATTTGAATAAAGATGGTGAAAGGCCCTTGTCCCCTTGAATGTTGCAAAACGGTGTAGATAAATTCAAAAAATTTTCATTTTGATGTAAAATTTAGCGTTCTTATGGGTATGTTGAAATGAATCATTATTTTCATTTCTTTATTTTACGTCTTCTTTATTGAATAGTGCTCCTGAGAGCTATTGCAATAGAATAAATGATGTCTGCGATCTTCAAAGGCTTCATATTATCCCAGATTTTAGGAGAGTGTTTAAAACTCTATGGTGCTACTAATAAAGTCGTTCCCACAACGCATTTTAACCTTTAGCACTTGACTAAATTTTGATTCCACATACTTACCTAGCGGCCAATCTATTTTATAGCTCCCATAGTATAGCCGTTTTATATTATTTTCCTCCGAAATGCAAGGTTTATGTTGAGAGTATTCTACGCCTATATAACTCCCTAGACATTGCAGTTTTCGGATGAACACACTTTAACAGAATTGCTTGATAATTAATACTCAAGACCTAACCAAATCAAACAATACTCTTTCCACATGGAGATAAGTTTATTAAAAAATTATGGACTCTAGATTTTGGGGTGTGAAAATTTTTATTAGAAAGAAATTTTCACATATGATGCATGTATGATGTTTGAATTAAAAATTATCTAATCCTTTCTTTAACTTTTTCAAAAACAGTCAAAGGAGTAAGAATTGTTCTGCACTATTTAGCTACAAGAAAAACTCTATTTAGCTAAAAGAAGATTTAGCTAAAAGAAGAATAATTTTAGCTATAACGAGAAGAATATAAAAATTGTCTTCATATTTGCAGGAAAGAATTTTGTCCCATGTGTCCAAAAATGTCCAATATGATTAAGATGCAGAGGAATTAACACAGTAAATGGTTTACCAAAATTTTCACCCGAATTAAACAACACTTTAAGATATTTCTCCCAATAGATGGGTGAAATATCAACTCGAAAATGGGGACATCAATTTAAGAACCATATCTGCCTCTTTACGTAATGGTAATCACCAAATCATCATAATGCATCCATACATTGATGTGATACTAACCTGCGAAATGATTAACGACTATGAATTGTCATGACGTGTTACATCACTGCGACAGAGATCCAACCCATGCTACAGGCTCTAAATTATACCATAGGGATGATGCATTTGCGTAGACGCGCGAACTATACTATCGACGGGTAAAATGATAATTATACCAGTAACATTATACTTTCGGCTGTATTATCTCACACACTTGGACGGCCAAATTTTCACAACTTGTTAAGTATTGCGACAATACGGTATGGAGACTGCAAAAAAGATACTGGAGTTTGACGAATGTTGATCACAGAGACGGGTTTATTCAGACTGCTGAAGACAGAATAAGGACCGAGCACAGAGGCGGATCATTAAACAAAAATATGCATCTCCGTCGTACAGGTAGGTATCCTTGAACCATGGTTTAGCTTTTATTAGCGTATTCATCGGATATGTGTTGCTGAGTAACATAAGTGCGAAATCTAGATCCAAGGCCACCTCCACTCTGGAGATGCATACTTTTGCTTAAGGCTGTTAACAGCTCCGTTTATCTGTAGTACTGAGCTTTTCTACTTCAGCATTGTGTTTACTGCTAATTATTGCCTACCTCTGTTAATTAAGTATATATTATTATATAATTTAGCACGCCTCTATAAAGGATTATCACATCTCCTAGGCAGAATCGTTAATCAACAGAAAAGACTCATCAACAACACCTGAGGCTCTTTCTCGCCAATTTGAACTACTGCTACATTATACATGAGCTTATCTGACGCATTTTCATATATTTCCTCAAGTGATAACAGCGAGTAAACAACGATATATACAATTGGCTCTCTGTTTAACGACTTTCAAGGGATCGTGAAAAATCGTCCTTAAGTAGAGATCGCCCTTAAACAGAATTTGTTAAAAATAACATTTCCTATAACAACGGAGGGGCCGGGACTGGGAAATATCGTCTTTAAATAGAGATCGTCGTTAAGTAGAGCGCCGTTAAACAGAGAGCCAACTGTATAGATATGTATATGTATATATATATATATATATATATATATATATATATATATATATATATATATATATATATATATATGTCTTTTGGTCCTTGGGATATCTTTTGATTAGACCTACATCCAGAAAGTTCCCCCTTGAGGTATCTAATTTGGTTTGGCCTTCTGATGAACAGACCAGTCTGTTACCTCGTTATATAGTTTGATTCTTTTACTGCTACTGAATCTTGCATTTATGGTACGTTGAGCCCTAAGTGCGTGACTTCAGTTTATTTTGTAATCAATCTTCAGGTTATTAATTATCTTTCTAAGTTGAATTTTCTTTTAGTTATATTTGTCTGTTTTCAATATGAGGATCTGTTGCAACTGCGCAATCTTTTATTGAAACGTTAAAATTTTTCAATGCTAGGGTAAGTTTTCTGTTAATTTGTCCGGCTGTCTACGGTTTCTTTATATGTCTTATTTCGTGATGAATTATTCCCATTATTAGTGTTACCTATATACATACATATATATATATATATATATATATATATACACACACATATATATATATATATATATATATATATATATATATATATATATATATATATACATATATACATATATATATATATATATATATATATATATATATATATATATATATATATATATATATATATATATATATATATATATATATATATATATATATGTGTGTGTGTGTGTGTGTGTGTGTGTGTGTGTGTGTGTGTGTGTGTGTGTACCTTCATACATATAACCGCATTGAATTCAAGTAAACAAAATTATGTGAAGAATTTTACCTGTGTAAAGTAAAATAGAACGGGCCTCAAAAAGCCGTAAGGAAAGCGGTCTAGTGACGATAAATGCCCCCACTGAAATATCTGCGAGTCTAAATCTGTTTTAAGAGAAATCTATTTATAGGAAGCGAAATAAATTTCTTATAAGTACATCTGAATGAATATTTCATCTCCAGTCATTTTCTACCTTTCCTTTGACAAATTTATTCAATATTTTTGTACATCAAGAAAAACAGAATCTGCTTTCTGACTTACTTTGTTATTCAATAAAAAGGTGGAATACAATCTGCTTTTGACTTACCCCAAGGAAATTTATAATTTCGATTCAGAAGTGATCATTTCTCGGCGATATGTCACACTCCCCTTTCAGCTAATGAATATCTATTGTTGGGGGAATGAAGTTTGCTTTGCTGGCCGCGGAGAACATCTCTCAGTGATTTATTTATCAGGGGAAGGTAACATAGAAAGTTTGTTGCTGTTAATAATAACAGGATTTCTCTGTTGTTATTTTTTTGTACAGTACATGAGAGAATATGTGTGGAGACGTTTATTTTACAGAAATAGATTTTTTTTTTTTTTTAAATTTTTGCTGGAAAACCTTTTCCTTTCTTTGATTAGCACACACACATAAATTAAACCATAAAATTATGATTATCTCTTTCTACAGGAACACATTTAGACATGAACAATACATATAAGTCTCCATATAAAAAACTTTTATTTATTGAAATCTTCTATTGAGCCATGCGTTCGAAAGGCATTCGAGCGATAATTTATCCCTAAACAGTAAAAATCTTTCCCAACACAATAATATCTATTCTATATCTATTCTCTCTCTCTGTATATATATATATATATATATATATATATATATATATATGCACACAAACCTACACAATTTTCTTTTAACTTTTATGCAATATTGTAACATTATTAGAAAAGTGTCCAGGATAAGGAAAAAGTGCGTATATTTATGTTAACCACGCATTTTTTCAATTACTTACTACATAATAGGTATTAAAGTTATTTTACATGATTTTGTTCAGCAAATCTAAAGTATTCGACAAATATTAGTGTTCAAACAAGTGATTCAAATGCAAATAGCTATTTTTATTCTTAATGAAAATCTTAATGATTAGATAATAACTTGCTTCTTTTTGAAGAGCACAATATCCTTTAATTATTCCTTACTCAGTTATTGATTTTTGTGTGTACTGAACCTAACAGGATGTTCTTCGAGTTTAAGAGGTGAAATTTGATTATAATTTGTTCATTAGGATAGAATCCAAAAATATGTAACGTAATACAAATTATTAAAATCAACTTTTTTGTTTTGAAAAGACTTTATGATTTGGCAGTAAGGGTTTCCAGATGTGCATGATATGCACTGATACTAATGAGTTTTATTTTTTGATGAATTAGCAGTTGTCTTTAATCATCCCACTAGCTTTATTCAATTTGTTTTACTCATGTTCAAACATTATTGCAGTCTTTTTAATACATTCAGGCTCTTTCCGTCCAACCGTGTGCAAAATAAATAATCTTAATTTATATTAACTTCTACTTTAGAGTTTCTTCGCATAAAGTAAACTACTGGAATGAAACTTTGATTTCTAATTCCTGTCAGAATGTTAATGAAAATAGTCCATTTCAGTTAAACATAAAACTCCTTACAAAGAAGGAGTAAGGTATTTATTTTTTACACCTACACATACTGTTGCTTCTATTGGATACTCAATCTGTGATATTAAACATTAATAGGGTTGCATAGTACCCCAGAAAAAAAAATTGCCTTACGGTGCCATTCGGAGTTGATAAAATTTTACAGAAGCTTATCGGAAAGTCTGTTTAAAATCACGAATATGCAGTGTTTTTTTAATTATAAATATATACCCTTTTCATTTTAAGTAGTTCATACAGAAAGTGATTTTAAGATTTTAATGGTTCATTGACATTTGCTTCACTTAAAAGTGATAGAAACTGGTAAATATGTTCAGCTTAGCTTACTACTATTCAGATCATAAAAAAAGCTAATAAAAATTTTATACGAATCTTTAATATAACTTACATAGTTCCTATTATATGAAGTTTCAAGAGCGATCAGTAGTGCATGCACTGCTTATGAAAAATAAACAAGCAAAAATAAGTTACAAATAATAATGTATGATAAACTGCTGTATATGTTTGAATCTGCAGTCTCAGAAATATAATAACTTTTCAATCAAAACTTGAATAATTTTTTTCTTAAAATAGTTTTGCTAATTATCCGAATAAAATCCCTTAGTAATAGGTTTCACATCTGAGATCTATGATACTGAACAAGCGATATTTTTTGAGTAAATTTCATACCTATGTGAAGAATTTTTGCAAATCCCCAATCCAGAAACAAACTATTAATAACACTTGTTAAAAATAAACAGTCTGCAGTGAAATACAGGGTGTCCGGGCTAAAGGCATCCAAAAGTTTTGACTTATTCTTACGGAACTACCCATTAGAATTTAAAAATATTTATTTCAATACAAAGAACACATTTAATTGGAAATCCAGTTCTCTCCAAGTGTTCCGTAGCATATCAGGAGTTATTAGACTTTTTTTACACGGGGATTCATTAAATCCGTTGTGTATAAACAAAATATTGAAACTGTGGATGAGTTGAAGAAGCGTATCATTC
Source organism: Dolomedes plantarius (assembly GCA_907164885.2). Classification (NCBI taxonomy): domain Eukaryota; kingdom Metazoa; phylum Arthropoda; class Arachnida; order Araneae; family Dolomedidae; genus Dolomedes; species Dolomedes plantarius. The sequence goes on along the minus strand of OU015493.1, from coordinate 78,074,218 downwards.
AAGCAATTCGTGTAATAACTCCTGTTATGCTACGAAGCACTTGAAGAGAACTGGATTACAATTTAGACGTTTGTCGTGCTACAAAAGGTGCACACATCGAAATCTATGATAATATGATTGAAATCTATGATTGATATTAAAACTTGGTGAGATGTACTTTCTATTTAAATATATTTTTTAAAAATTCTAATGGGTAGTTTCGTAAAAATAAGCCATAACTTTTAGATACTTTTAGCCCGGACACCCTGTATATTAAAAGGCAATGATTTTAATAATGTTTTCAGTATACCAACTGAAATAATCCAGTGCTTTTCTGAGATATATATATATATTTAAACGAAGTATTTATGTGTTGGGTGGTCGTATAAAATGTTACCTACGTTACCTATAGCCATATAAAATGTTAGGAATATAAAATGTACCCAATTAATTAAATAAATTTATGTCTTGAGCAAGCATATGAAATATTGCCCACGTTATCTGCGTTACCTACACACACATAAAAAATGTTACCCATATAAATTGTACCCAATTATTTAAATAAATTTCATACCTATCTGAAGAATGTGAGGAAAATTTTAATCTAGAAACAAACACAACACTTTACGTTATTGAAAATAAAAAGTCTGCAATCCTACTGAAATTTATTTTACAGTAAAAGATAAACAAAGGCAATTCCTTTAATGACATTTTAAAAATACCAGCTGAAATCACCCAGTTCTACTCTGAGAGGCATTTATTTTAAATCGGGGTTTAAGTGTGCTAGATGCTCATACAAAAGTCATAAAACTAATTATTAAAATTTTTATCGTTAATATTACTATTATGATTCTTACAGTCGTTGCTAGTTATCTGAATAAAATCCTTAAGTAATATTTTTGACGTCTGAGATCTATGATATTGAACATGTGATATTATTGGAATAAATTTCATACCTATGTGAAGAATTTTAGTATAACCTCAGTCCCGATACAAACCAAACACAGAATTTTCTGTCGTTACAAATAAAAAATCTGCAATCCTACAGTAATTTATTTTACAGTAAAAGATACAAGAAGGCAATTCCTTTAATAACATTTTTAAAATACCATTTGAAATCACCCAGTTCTTCTCTGAGATGTATTTATTTTAAAGAGGGGCTTAAGAATTGGATGCTCATACAAAAGTCATATACACTGCTGGCCACTGCAAATGCAACACCCTGAAGAAAACATGCAAATAGCATGAAATTTACAACATGCATTAGCGGAGGTGAGATATGCAAATGATTAGAATTTCAGCGCAGTCGCACATCACGCGCGCCTGTGGCGCCACTTCAAAGCGCTATTTAAGGCTTGGAGATTTCGACGATTTCAAGTTCGGCAATTGTGTTTTTCTTGTGGTTTTTTCAAAAAAACGATCAATTATGCCTCGTCGAAAACAGCGATCATCTTTTGATCAAGTATCCGAGTTCGACAGAGGAAGGATAGTGGCCTACCGAGATTGTGGATTATCTTTCAGGGAAATCGGTAGTCATGTTGGACGAAATCAAACAACTGTAATGCGGATATGTGATCGTTGGATGCAGGAGGGTACGACGGACCGGCGTGTTCGATCGCATCCACCTCAGCGCACCACTTCACGTGATGACAGGCAAATTGTGCGCATGGCAGTGACGGATCGCTCAGTCACATCACGAACCATAGCACAGCACATGCAGTCTGTAACGCACCAACCAGTGTCTGCGCGTACCATTCGACGCCGTTTACAGCAGAGTGGTCTGTCCTCAAGACCACTCTGCCATTGCTTTGTCCGCCATTGCTTTGTCTACCCTTGACGCAGAACCACAGACGTCTCCGCCGCCAATGGTGCGATGACAGAAGGATGTGGACGGTAGAATGGAAGGAAATTGTCTTTACTGACGAGTCACGCTTCTGTCTGCAACACCACGATGGTCGCATTCGAGTATGGAGACACCGTGAAGAGAGGATGCTGAACAGCTGCGTTATGCACCGCCACACTGGTCCTGCACCGGGTTTTATGGTATGGGACGGTATTGGATATCACTCTCGCACACCTCTAGTACGCATTGCCGGTACTTTAAACAGCCAGCGCTACATTTCCGAGGTATTGGAGCCAGTGGTCCTTCCTTACCTTCAGGGCTTGCCCACAGCCATATTTCAATAGGATAATGCGCAACCACACGTGGCACGCATTGTCCAACGGTTCTCCGTCAATCGCCAGATTGAATTGCTTCCCTGGCCGCCTCGCTCTCCGGATCTTTCGCCGATAGAAAACATGTGGTCCATGGTTTCTCTACGATTGACCCAGATTCCATCCCCAGCTGCCACAGCAGATCAACTTTGGCAACGTGTGGAAGCTGCTTGGTCTGCTGTACCCCAAGAACACGTCCAAAGTCTCTTCGAATCAATGCCGAGGCGTGTGGCAGCGGTGATCTCCAACAATGGCGGCTACTCTGGCTACTGATTTTGGCAGGAAACACACTTCACAGAAGTCTATAAAATTAATCATTTGATACTTGGTTAACATGTTATCTACAAAATAAATTTTGTTGTGATATCTCTTGTCTCTCTTGGTGTTGCAATTTGGGTGGCCAGCAGTGTAGCTAATTATTATTATTGTTATCCTTAATATTACTATTATGATTCTTACAGCCGTTGCTAGTTATCTGAATAAAAGCCCTAAGTAATGATTTCGACGTCTGAGATCTATGATACTGAAACTGTGATATTATTTGGATGAATTTCATACCTATGTGAAGAATTTTAGTAAAACCTCAATTCCGACTCAAACCAAACACATAATTTTCTGTCGTTACAAATAAAAAGTCTGCAATCCTACTGTAAAATATATTAAATACAATTCTTTTAATAATGTTTTAAAATGAAAACCCAACTGAAATCGTTCAGTGCTTTTGTGAGATGTATTTATATAAATGATGTGTTTAGGTGTTAGGTACTTATGTAAAAGGTCATATAATTAATTATTATTGTTATCCTTAATATCACTGTTATAATTATTATGGTCGTAAAATAAGCCTTATTTTAAAAGACAACATATGAGAAATACAGTACATCTGAATGCTTGTAATATTTAAGTAATAACTGTTCACATATCATTTGAATTCTTTTCTAAAAATTTTAGAGTATTTTCCACGTAATATTTTAAACAAAGCATTTAATGAAGCCCCATAAAAAATCTCGCTATGTTACTAGTTAAGCCCAAAGCAAATGGCAACATTAAGTAGCATTTTATTACCCCATGAATATAAATATATGCCATTAACTGTTATAAGGGCCCGACTCTTATCACATATATCCCAAACAAACAACTGTTCTATGAGAGGAAGATAAAAATATGAGATTTTTTTTATGTTGCTGTTACGTAGCGATGAATATTTACTCATGTCCAACATAAAAAAGTCTCACATTTTTACCCTGCACATACGGTTTTCTTGCGCTTGTGTTGTTATTTGTATGCCGTTAAATATTTGTTGTTATGCGGGAATCTCAGGAATTTAGGGGGAAAAAAGTAAAAAGGAGGAACATTTATTTTTAATCATCTAAAGTTTAATAATTGTTTTTGTAAACGGAAAAACGATGAAACGAAAATAAAGTTTAACGTCTCCTGTATCAGGGAAATGCAGGCATTTTAGAAATATTTTCTAAAGAACAAAACTCTAAATGGGAAAGAGGTAGGAAATGCATTTAATATTTCCAAAATAAATAATAGTTTACTTTTCAAGTTTAAGAAAAAAATTTCATCTATTAAAAACGTCATTTTAAATTTATGATCTTTTTTTGGCTATCCTTTAATATTTAGTATTTATTATAATTTATTTTAATAGTTTTGAAAAAAAATTGACATATTTGTAACTAGAACTTACATACATATCACAAAGAAACTTTGCCGATATACGGACCTCTAGCGGCGTTTAACCGATAGAGATGAGATTTCAGATATAGTTATTCAGAGATATGAGCTCAGGATTCTGTGAACGGCAACCAAGTGGCATTCACGGTTACGGTTATAAGTATAAAAACTCGAAATTTCCAAATGGCAAAGCCAACTTTTTCCCGCCGCAAAATGCTCAGCGCATGCGAAAACCCTAAAAAGTGTTGGAACGGTGCGTGTATCACAAAACACGGACGCGTTATGCACACACACTAAACAGCTCTGCGAACGGCCTACAAAAACGATATATGGACCTCTAGCGGCCATTCCGTTCAACCAATCGAGGTGAGATTTCAGATATAGTTATTCAGATGTGTGAGCTCGGGATTCTGAGAACGGCAATACAGTGACGCTCAAGGTTACGGTTATAGGTATAGAAACTCGAAAATTTCAAATAGCAACGCCCACTTTTCTCGTCGCAAAATACTCAGCGCATGCGAAAACCCTAAAAAGCGTTGGAACGGTACGTGTATCACAAAAAACGGACGCGTTATACACGCTAAAAAAACAGCTCTGCGAATGGCTAATATATATATATATATATATATATATACGTATATATATATATATATATATATATATATATATATATATATATATATATATATATATATATATATATATATATATATATATATATATATATATATATGTTAGTGTGTGTATTTATTAAGTCAGATCATAGATAGATCTGAAAATCGAAATTCGCCTTCATACTTGGCACGTGTAATAGTTTTCAGTCAATTATCATTAGATGCTCATGATGTACAGCTTCTATAAAAAATATTTTTTTCAATTGACAAATGTGTTTAAATAAAGGACTGAATGCGAGGAGATGAATTACAGCCTATTTTATGGATCAAATTTACAATTATCGGATATGTTAATTATTGTTTCAAAAAGAGATAATTATTCCTAATAAAACTGAAGGCTCTAAACATTTCATTAAAAAATAAACCTATGTTTGCACATTTTTCTTACTTCTTTATTAGCTTCAAATTACCAAATATCACTCTTTAATGCGTACACCAAATAATTTAAATATCGTTATTCTTAATCATGTCTTTATTTATAAAATAATATTTTAAATATTTTTCTGGTAATGGTATTTTGAATAACATCGCAAAAAGTTATGATAAAGGAGTCAATAAATAAAATTCTGAAGAAATATATTTAGTAGGATATTTAAAAAAGATTATTGCTAAATAATCATGTGAAGAAACTCTTAAAAAAAACTCCAACGTAAAATCTTTCCTCTTGTCAAGTTAATTTATCTTGAAATTATATATATAAAACTCCGTAATATGACTTTATAATAGCATTTAATAATTCAGTGATGAAAATAAATTAAAGATCTGCATTTCATTTTAATAAATAAAATCTAAAATTTGAGTCATTAATCACATTTTTTGGATGATGCTTAAATTTTTTTCTTTCCACTTCGTTTGTTTTTATCGAACTTGAAAGATCAAATTTTGAGAGAATTGTGTTAGGATGCTTGCCAAAATAATAAATTTCATTAATTTCTTCTTACTGTGTTTTAACGATGATAGATTTCTTTTTCCGAGGAAGGGAGCCGCATTCATTTGTAATGTTTATATTTTCATAAAACAACAAAAAAATATTACAAAAAAAGGCTGAGGGTATTTATATGAATGCTTCCTGATAAAATTCAGATTAATATACGTACTCGTACATAATCATTGATCATCATTCCTAGGTGAGCTAATATTATTCAAGATGATCGATAGACTTTAGTGTTATAGTTGTTATGTAATTATAGTTGTTATGTAAATCTTGTCTAAATTATAGTTGTTTTGTTACTATTGAATTCATATGAAAATCGTTTATTTAATACAATAAAAAATGATGGAGAAAATTCAGCTAATTTTAATCCAATATTGAAAAGATATGAAATGAATTATTGACATTCAAAAAAGGGAAAAACTATAACATCTATTTTTTTGGGTTAATTTTTCTGCAATAAGGTATTGCACTAAATTTAAAGCGTCAATTTCGGTGGATTTTTTTTATTATTCCCGTTTCTCAAAGTATGTGAATTTCTGTTTCTAATTCTGCTTTTTTTTTCTGCATGATCATTACACAGGAAATTATAGCGATTTAGAGAGTTAATGAGCAGAAGCTGGCAATATCAACACATGAAAACTTCTTCAGAAGAAGTTATCTTCGTCAAAAATGCTGAAGAAGTTGTTTTCTGAAGAAGTTATTTTTTATCAAAAATGCTATACGACTATTGTGATAACTCCCAATATAATCACAACATATGTATGAAATTTTTCAGGTATCTTTTTCATAATATTTAGATTGTAATTAACTACAGATTTTGTTCTGTGTATAGTTTCGTTGATTCATAGCTGCATTTATAAAAAAACCTCATAAGAAATAGCTAAAATATTACATGCAATTGCATATATTCTCCTGCATGTTTTTTCGATCTCAAAATATCTATTAGTTTTTAGTTTATTATACTCATATTTAGTTTATCAAGTACCATAAGTAAATATATTAAAAATAAATCAATGATACATTCAGAATATTTTTGTACAGCTAGAGCCGTTTATATAAAATTTGCTAAAAATATTTAAAAAAAATTTTTTCTCCTGTAATACAATCAAAATTCTTCAATTTTTAAGAAGTTGCTTATCTGAACTTTTAACGATTTTCTGTAATCAATCATATTGAATGATTACCTTTTATTTGCTTCGTTGGAAACTTTTTTGGAATTCTTTTTTTCAACTGAAAATGGGTATTGAGTAATGGGTAAAGTAATGGGCAAGTAATGGGTAAAGTTATTTTACTAATTTATTGATTATTGCAAGTAAGTAGCAAAAGTGGTCGTATACGCTAATTCGGCTGCATGTACCTATCACTGCAACAACTGAAGTTTTCGTTACAGGAGTTCAATGCAAAAAACAAATCTAAGCTTTTTGCATTTTTTTCATCCATTAGCCTGCGAAATGAAAACACTTAGCGAAAGGAAATATATATATATATATATATATATATATATATATATATATATATATATATATATATATATATTTTTTTTTTTTTTTTTCTTTTGTAAAATTTTTTTCCTTTTGTATAAATTCAACTGAAAATTTTCAATTTTGTAAGAAGTTGCTTACATGGACTTTTAACGATTTTCTGTAATCAATCATATTCAATGATTACCTTTTATTTGCTTCTTCGGAAACTTTTTAGAAATTCTTCCTTTCAACTGAAAACGGGTAAAGTTATTCAAGTAATTTATTGATTACTGCAAATAAGGAGTAAAAAGTGGTCGCATACACTTGTAAGCTAATTCGGCTGCATGTATGTATCACTGCAAGAACTGAAGTTTTCGTTACTGGAGCTCAATTCAGAAAACAAGCCAAAGCATTTTTTTTTGCATCCATTAGCCTGCGAAAAGAAAACACTTAGCAAAAGGAAAACAGTAAAATCTTAAGCTGATGGGAACAAAGAAATATGATCGATTGGGAGACCTAGAGAAACAGAATCTGATGAGAGGATGAGCTAGGGAAAACTGGAAAAAAAATAGGAAAAGAAAATAAGAGGGAATCAGGGAAAAGAGTTGGATGAGCGCGTGATAATATATGAATGCGCGAGTTACCGAGACAGTGATGAATGAGTAAAGAACAACTCTGGGAATGGATGAAAGAGTAATACAGTTCATGAATGAGATTGGAAGTAAGTCACAGCCGAAAAGGGCTCAGCCAGTAGTGTGCACGGCAGACAAAAGAGATCGAAATACTGCGATAGATTTTAAAACTTCGTATTGAAGATCAATTGAAATTAACCGCATTTTTCATTTCCCGTGACGTGAGAATGGTACAGAAATAAAATAATCACACCTTTCGACAGACAATGCCTCCGGCTGATGACGGGAAAAATTTTGATTTCAAAAGAGGGATTATGATTCATGAGTTAGAGTTCGAACTAATTGAGGCCAAAAGCTCGACAGAGGCCATTATGAATTAATTTTGATTTTTTACTAACTCAATGTAATTTTATTACAGAACTAGTTTTCTTTAAATCGAAATGGCAAAATCCAGTAGAAGAGTTAAAAGACAGTGCTGTTCAGGAATCAATGATTTGACTATCGTATCAGACAATGGACCATGTCTGATAAATGAAATTTAAAAAGAAAGTGCTTAAAAAAAACTCTAGAAATAATAACTAGTTTGCATTTACTTTTCTTATTTTCTACATATGCTGATTTATTAATTTAAGTTACATTCTAATAATTATCATTTTTAAAATTAAATTCTCGATTATTTTAAGATACCGCAAAAACATTTTTTTGATACACTAGGGGCTTTGCCCCTAGGCTCGCCACTCTCGCTCCTCTGTTAGGGCTAATAGCGAGATACATAGGGGTGATTCTCGGGCAATGTTACAGCTTCCATCCATTTACTGTTGTCACCCTTATGCGAAGGGCTTTTCATCACTGTTGAATTGTCAGCTTTAAAATTCAATTAAAAATCGAAAATTTAAGATAGAGGCTTGAAATGAAGTTTATATGAATAACAAAGCTTTCAGATTCCAGATGATGTAAATATTTTCTTTGTAAGATAAAAACTCGAGGAGCATCGATATTACATCCATATATGGGACGATATTTCATGAAAAACTGTGTTTAATTTTTTGATGAAAATATTAGTTTAAAAAAAAATATTTTTAAACAAATGAGGTCTAGTTTGAAAGAGAAATGTCTGTAGTCTTAGATTGTAAAAAGATCAAAATTCTACGATCATTTTTTGACGAGTTATCGTAATCTGAAGATGAAAAAGTTAATATTTTCCCACAAAACATAAAATAAAAAAAACAACTTAAAAGTCCGACGAAGGTGATACATGTCTTACTTTGGTCCCCCCTCTTTCTGTATCCATTGGTATCGCTCTCGATCCCATACCCCCAGCGGTTTCGAAGGAGATAGCATGACAAGCTTTTGACAGCGGCAGCGGGAGTTACATTTTTTTAGAATAGAGAGATTATTGACATTATTGTCCAAATGCATGCTGATTAATTTGCAAATTAACTCTCTTACTAACAAAATTTCTTTTTCTGTAAGATACTGAAGCGTATTTAAATAAATAATCCCGCAATAAATACACGTATGTCAGAATAAAATTTATCATTTCTGCAAATAAAACAATCTTCTTCATTTTGATCACTCTAGTGTAAATACCACCGGAATAAATAAACAGAGTTATCATACGATTCCAACAAGAAGACCTGATATATATTTGCTATTTTCCCCAGCTTTCAAACGTGTAACAGATGGTGAAACTTTATTCGACACTCTTAATGTAACCAAAATCTTCATAGATAACAAAAATGTTGTTTCAGAACAGCTGTTAATGATTTCTCTAAGAAATTAGTTAACAATATTTAAATATCTTACTTTGAACAAAGTTTGTTTGGGATAAATTTATGGTACATTCGGCTCATTTGACTCAATGTTTTTCCCTACTTCCTCTCATGATACGTAAATCATAAAGTAATTTACGCATTTTCTAATGAAGGAAAATTGTTTAAGTTTTTCATGCCTTCGTACTCATATCACCACATTACTTCTTATTAGATCTTATACTTAAGCTTTACTTCTTTCTATAGATTTGCTGATTTACTATCTCCTGTCTATTTTAAAGTTACAATCTCTAGATTCCATTTTTCAAACATTCTACTGGATTTTTAAGCAATAGGTATACTTGTTTCATTCATTGTTAGATGTTTGTTTCTAGCAAAAGTCAAATTAGAAAAGTCTCCTTATGCTTCGATGAACAAGAAAGTTAAAAAATTGAAGGTGTTTGAAAATATTTAGTTGCATCCTATACCGATTTTTAACACACCCTTATTATTTCCGCAAGCTTGAATCTTCCTTTACCGTTGACAATTTTTTTTTCGATATATAGATTAAACGAACATCAGATTGTTACAAATTTTGTATGTCTTTTATCAGACATTTACTACATTATAATCAACACAACTTTATATAATCGTATTGATTTATATTCTCATTTTTTTAAACGTAGGATTACGTTCCTCCTTAACGTTCCTCCGGAGAGCAAAATTTCAGACACAAAAACCGTCCGTCCGTACCTCTCGAGTTATAATTTTGACAGTGCACCAAACCCAGTCTGTAACGCTTGGACAAGCAGTAAACAGTTAATCAGAAAAGTACCAAAAGGCGTCAAAATTTTGACATACATATATGTATATATATATATATATATATATATATATATATATATATATATATAACACATACATACATATATGCATACAAAAGAGGTACGCAACGGTAAGTAATCTTACGTGAATATCCCGCGGTAGTTTCGTTAGAAGAGACAATCTGAATTTTTTTAACTTTTAAATTTATCTTTTATCATGTTGTTACTTGTGCCCCTTGGCCGGAGTATTACAGACCATGCCATATATGCTGCGATCTGAGGGGGACGGCTTCTGTTTTAAATGGCACCACAAGGATCGGAATCTAATTTAGCCAGATACTATACAAAAATTTTGACCGAGAACCCCTCGCGGGTGACATCTGGGGAGCTCGCCCTATCTCCCACCCTCTGATCACATACAAGGACTTTCCAGTCTACAGATTTAACATGCCTAGACACGAAGATATTTAATACTGTTCGTCGGGATTCGTATGTTGCGAATCGAATGAATCGAATGTATTGTGTATGTGGAGTTCAACTGGCACTCATCGATACCACATGACCCCCGGAGAACAATGTAAAAATTTATTTTTTTAGGCTTCTTCACTTGGCATGCTAGGTTTGATATGAATGGAGCACATATTGGCAGTGCTCCCCAGGTTTCATTAATTATACTCGGTATTAATTTCAGTCTAATTTTAATCGTTATATGTTTTGTTAAGTGTGTTGTTAAATCAAAGTATAAAACGACCATCAAGGACACTTACGGGTTAATTTGCACCTTACACATTTTTTTTATTCTAGGATATATTTTTCATTTTCTTCATCGTACTCAGTGCACCTAGTCCGAAGCTCAATGCCCTTCCACTAGGCTAGTTTGGGCCCTCTTTTTCCATCCTTGCCCCTTTTGCACGGACGTATTACAGCTATATCTTACTTGTTGACCACTTAAAAAGTTGAGAATTCAGTCATATTTATCATCTTTGGTTCGTGCTTTCCAATCAAACACAATATTAATTCCTATTATTTATTTCGGTTACAGATTTCGTAATTTTGCCAGAGACGCCAGCTGTACTCCAATCCTAGCGCGGTTCTTCATTTTTTAAAAACTCGTGAGTTCATGGACTTGATCTGATGTTGCAGTCGATCAAGTGGGATAAGAAACAACAACAACAGATTTCGTCGGGCGCATATATACCGTAGTTATTCGAATAGGGCCCATATTCTTCTCTGAAAAGAAGGAATATAAAGGTAAATCACCCCCTGTCAAATTAAGTATTCATTTCCCCATTTAAACACAATAGAGGAGAAATATTAGGTAACTCCTTAAGTAAGATACGCAAGAACAATGAATAGCTACCGAGTTATAATCAATAAATTTTATTATTTTATATTTCATTTTATGCAAATCCCTTAACGTCTGTGAGGTTCAACTTTAGTTTGAAAAAATTACAATCAAAAGCTTCGCTTGAATATCTATGATGCCCGGTATAAAGGGCTTAAGTCAGAAACGGTGATATTTTAGATACTTGTTACTATTGATAAAAGAAAACTAAAATATTTTGACTGGTATAAAAGGTTTAGGTGTATAAATATGCATACAATGTTTCATTTCTTGTTTCATAATCAAATTTTCATTTCTGTCAAAAGATCTTTGTTTTCTTTTATTAATACTAACAAGCATCTAAAAATCATTGTTTTTGACTTAAGCCCTTTATACCGGGCATAATAGGTATTACATGTTTATCGAGTAAGTGTTCTATAAGAGATTTTTTTCATTGGATTCCCAACGAATATGCAACTGATGCCAAAAATTGTTATGAAATTATAAACATTTGCATATTACAAGCTTCTAACACATGATATACATGATGATGATATCTGTATGTTCGAGACTTGCTGAAAAATTTAATTTGAATTACCTATTATCTCTTTCTTTTTCTTGGTTTTATTCGAAACTATTTTGTTGTAAATAATTTGCATTTTAATATTACAGATTTATTTTCTAAATAATATCGATTTTCCATTTTCGTCTATGTTTTTATTGAAGAAAATTGCAAGTTAATTTACAAATACGCATTGTATTTCTAAGTTTCATATTATAAACGCTATTTATTTATTTATTTGCTTTGTTTACATTGTCAAGTTCTTTGAAAGGTGTCGAAAAATCTCTCAGAAATGTTTGATCAAAGCAAATAAACAAATAAATAAGGTTTATAAACATGCAACAGGGAACCGAATTAGGATAGATAAAATTCTAGTCAGAGTGCGATGTATCTGTTGGTTATTTCTGCTGTAGAAGGTTTTAATTCTCCGAAACAAGAGATTTATTTATACGCCCAATGATGAATGTTTATGCCTTGTAAAATCGCACATTTTGTTCCCATATTTACATAATTTGTTTTAACCAGATTGCACTCTTACAAGCTATCGTGAGAGAGACAAATTCTTTAATTTCGAAATTAATTAGAGCACTCCATCTCAATCAAGTAAACAGGGTTCAGTAAGCAAATTTAACAAAGCCGTTCAAGTATGTGCCCGGTTTAAAGTCAGATGCCTTGAAGTGAGGAAATTAATGACGGGTTTAAATTAATGGAGCGTAACGGGTGTTTATAGTAGCCTATGGTAATTTGCCAGAATGATGTATCGAGTAAATATCAACGTTCAACGTATGAATTTGTACGTTAAGATTTGATGCAAATTTCGTATTAATTATCCGTATAAGTACTATATATTTATCCACGCTTTGTTTCGAGTTTTGACATGAATAGATGGCCTACCCCGAAAACTGACCATGCAGAAAAAGAAAATGGGTTTGGGATATTGTTCATCCATCTTCTTTATCATGCTCGGTCTGATCACAGCATTTTGGGATTAAGTTTCAATTTTTTTTTCATATGACGCTACGTTTCGAGCATGAAGAGAATACAAATACAAATATTAAATGCACTTTCATGGATGGTGAATATTAATTATTTTCCTCAGGAATATGGTTCAGATATTTCAGCGTTGATCAGTAGTTTTATGACGACGTTATGACATTTAACGTGATACATACATTGAGTACAGCATATGTATAAGACCATATGACATATCTGTACATGCTATATCATAAAGTGAATATGAATACAAACATTAAATACACTTTAATAGATGGTGAATATTAATTATTTTCCTGAGGGATATGGTTTAGAGATTTCAGCATTTATCAGCAGTTTTATGATCGACTTCATGATATTTAAAGTGATAAAAACATTGTGTACAGCATATATATTAACCCGTATGATATAGCTATACATGATATATCATAAAGTAAATATAAATGCAAATATTAAATGCACTTTCATGGATAGTGAATATTAATTATTTTCTTGAAGGATACGGTAAAGAAATTTCAGCGTTGATTAGCAGTTTTATGCTCGACGTTATGACATTTAATGAAGATACGTTACCCATAGTTAATATCATAATTACCCATCGTTTCATACAAACATTGTGTACAGCATATATCAACACAATTGTCATTTCACATCCACATAAATGATACTTCCCAACAATGAATTAATTTTAACATTGGGATATTAATTCATCGTCATTGATTAGAGTCTTATTTCAAAGCTTTTTCAAGGATATTATTCTAAAAAAGCAACTCATTCTAAAATAATTTTATTTATGATCGAAGTATTATTTTCTTCATATACGTCAGAAAATATGGTAGCATCTAATTAACGATTATTGTCCTTTGATTATAATGTTATTTAATAGTAAATTTTCCTTATAGTGGTGCCATATGATATAGCCGTACAAGGTATCATCCACATAAATTAAAATTCACAATTACATGATAATTAACGATTATCGTTTTTGATTATAGCATTATTTAATAGTAATTTTCCCATAGAGTGCTGTCATATGGTATATCTAACATGATATCGTTTTACATCCATATAAATGATAACATTTCACGTATATGGACAATCACAATCAAACAATAATCAGTATTATCACAACCATTATCAAATATGTTTTACAACCTTATGTATTGTGAGAAAATAAGGCAAAATAATTATTAATTTTTTACTTCAAAACTCACCCTATAAGAAGGAGTATTTCAAAAGTATGGCTAACAATATCCTATTAAGATTTTTTTTCACAGAATGCAGAAAAAATGTCAGCTGTTTTGACCTGCATTGACTCTGAGTGTCATTCTTAATTTTTCAAATTACGCTCTCTAAAGACCTTAACAAGGATGAACCTATTAAAGAAACATTGTAACTAGAAGTGAGTAAAATCTGATGAAACTAATTAGATAGACTGAAAATTCCTAGTTAAGTCTGCCAGCACTGGCGAACAATATAAAGAATTTAAAACATGGTGACAAGAGATTATGGTGCTACAACAATTATAGAGAATTACGTAAACTTAGAAAGTAAATTACCACACAAGTAAATTAACTGATATTATAGTTTTAATCTAAAAGTAAAAAAAAACAATTTTTCATATTTTTTGATATCATAAGTGTTATTTATTAGCACTGTTTGATATAATAATTCGTTTCTTGTTAATATTCTGAATTACAAAATATTCCATTTTACCCTACATTGCATTCCAAGCTGCAATGCTCAATTTTCGGTAGCAATAGATTAAAATCTGGTCTGAATAATTATAAAAAATCAAGTAAAGTTCGAAAATAAATGATTACATAAACAATTGAAAAATATCTACATAAATACTCAAACTACAAGTATAATTGAAATAAATAACTACATAAATAACTACACAAATTAACTGATATAATAATAATCTAAACATAAAAAATTCTCATTTTCAGGTATCATTACTATTTTTCATTAGCACTCACTATTTGTTATAAAATTATTGACTTCTGGATAATATTTTGAATTACATTATATTCTGAATTATTACCCTACATTGCATTCTACGACGCAATGCTCAATTTCCGGTAACAAGAGATTAAAATATTGTCTCACAAATTATAAACTAGTAAGTAAAGTTATAAAATAAATGATTGCACAAACAATTAAAAAAATATCTATATTAATACCCAAACTACAAATATAATTGAAATAAATAACTACACAAATTAACTGATATAATAATAATAATAATAATGTAAACAAAAAAATTCTCATTTTCAGGTACCATTACTATTTTTCATTAGCACTATTTGTTATAATATTATTAACTTCTTGCTAATATTCTGAATTACATTGCATTCTACATTATTACCCTACATTACATTCCAAACCACAATACTGAATGCTTTCAAAATATTCTGCTTAATGTTATTGCTAATTTTCACGTTAGCCGCAACCATCAATCTTATGTTAATTCTTAAGAAACATTCGCTCTAAATTATTCAACATATTTACGTACTACCGCCCTTTTAAGCATGAAATTTCTTTCATTTTAAAAGATCTTTCTCTCTTTAGGGTGTCCTAAGTATACGCATTCAAACTCGAGCGTTTATAAAAGGCTTGGAAACATATTAATCATATCTACATACCCATCTATTTTTATACTTGGCTAAAATATTCGAGAACGCTTCAAATGGTTAACACAAAGAAATATTATCTCTAATCTAAACAACTGCGCGTAAAGCCCAAGTTAAAACATGCATCAGAGGATTAAAGGAAAGAACTAGGATTTCACTTATCCGCAATAAACGAGTGTAGTTTCGAGCACATATTTATTTAGACGGCATAAATCGTGGAAAGTTTAAAAATCTGCATTTGCATTTATGAGGTTTGACAGGTTTATTTGGCTTAGTATGAATTTTCAGAAAAGTTTTTGTAGTATCGCGACTCTAATGTTTTAAAAGGGCATTTGGGGAAAAATAATTTTTTTTTAAATTCTTGCTGTGGAAGATATTTTTAATTACGTATTTTAATGATTCATACTCTAATTCCCGAGAAAATATATTTAAGTTTATTGCAAATATTAAATTAAAAGGTTTCAGTAATTGAAGGGATGGGGCAGATATTTAGTAACTGGGAATATTTAACTTTTTTGTATTCTAAACTGCAATGGCGAATGCTTGGTGATCAAAACATTACATGACTTCCACAATTATAAACAAGTACGTAAACTTCTTGAATAAATAATCACACAAATTAATTAATTTATAAAATAATTACTATCGAAACATAAAAAATACCTTTTCAGATTTTCAGTTATCATTAGTATTATCCCTCGGCTTTATTAATTATAACAATATTAGCTTCTTGTTTTAACATTCTGCATTACGTTTCATACTTTTAAGTCCCCTACATTAAATTCTAAACCACAATGCTGAATGCTTTCAAAACATGCTGTTTAATGCTATCACCAATTTACACGTTAGCCGCAACCATCAATCGTATGTTAATTCTTAAAAAAACATTCTCTGGAATTATTCAACAAATTTACATATTACCGCACTTTTAAGAGTGAAATTTCTTTCATTTTAAAATAACTTTCTCTGTTTAGGATCTCCTAAGTTTACGCATTCAAACGCTGAGTTTATAAAAGGCCTTGAGACATATTAATCATATCTGCATACCTATCTATTTTTATACTCGGCTAAAATATTCGGGAACGTTTCAAATGGTTAACACAAAGAAATAGTATCTCTTATCTAAACAACTGTGTGTAAAGCCCGAGTTAAAACATGCATGAGAGGATAAAGGAAATAACTAGGATTTCACTTATCCGCAATAAATGAGTGTAGTTTCGAGCACATATTTATTTAGACGGCATAAATCGTGGAAAGTTTAAAAATCTGAATTTGCATTTATGAGATTTGACAGTTTTATTTCGCTTAGTACAAAGTTTCGATGAAAGTTTTAAAAATATAGAGACACAAGAATGTTTTAAAATGGTTTTGGAGAAAAATAAAATCTGTTTTTATTCATTCTGTGGAGGATATTTTAATTAACGTATCTTATGATTTATATGTTAATTTAAGCGTAAGTACAATTAAGTTTATTTCAAATATTACATTAAAAGTTTTCGGTAGTTAAAAGATGGGGTAGTTATGTAATAACTGGGAAGGTTATAATTTTTTTAATGGAATGGCAAATAAATGGTATTAAACGTGTAAGTGAAAGATTATTTTCTTTATGATTTCGGAGTGATTTACTGTTATATAGTTTAAGAAAAGTTTCAGATGCACTTAAAATTAATTGAATTTGGAATTTCACTGCATTACTTAGACCCATTTGAATAAAATGAAGGTATTTTCTCTTCTTTTAAATATATGTAATGGTTACACGATCAAGTATTTAATCTAAAGCCTAGTCATCGGATCATGTCAACATTTTTTTTTGAATGGGTTATTTATAAGCGTATGTTATCAGAAAAATATCAGTAAACTAGAATGTAAAGTAAATACGTAAATGACTACAAATATATGTTACTACACGATACAATTACTATTTATGTTGCATTTTAAATACAATTACTAAACAATTACAAAAATGAGCACTTTTTATTATGTAACTAAAATGAGCACTTTAAAGTGCTCATTTTAGTTACATAAATATCATCTATAATTCTTAGGATATAAAAACCAAATGATTTTGTAAAATATGCAGATATTTTTCTTAGTCATGTTCTGATTGAAACACCAAGAGGCGTGACATCGTGCCTTATTTTGCTTAAATACAGATTCATGAAATCAAATACACTTTAAACTGCAAAAATTATCACCTTGTATTGACAACAAACCTAGAAAAATGACAAGAAATTATCAACTACCATAAAAAAGGCAATTTGTCGACATTGCGTTACTTCAGAAAACTCTATCACATTGGGTGGGCAATATCATCGTTGAATATATTATTCATATGCGCCAAGACACGAAACAAGTTCGTCATTACTTTGTGCCATCAAATTGACACGTATTTTATCATTCACTAACACATCTCAAATGAGGATGAATAAGCCCAAAATTTAGTAATACTAGTAGTTATAAAGAAAGCTAATATGACTCTCAAATTTTTTAGAAGTGTGTTCCCGTCGTTCATTATAGCGCTACATAAAATTAATTATAAGTACTTTTGAATACGGTAAAGCAAATCACCAGTTTGTTATGATTTTACTAATTCAGCAGTGCTTCAGTGTACAATTTGCTTGTAAACTATTAACAAATGGTCTCTTTAACAGACGATCCTTTAACAGAATATCCTAAATAAATGATAAAGCATCGATGGCGGCAATCTCTGCTAAAAAGCAAATAGTGTAAGAGAGACGGTCTTCGAAATTATTCCCTTTATAGCGAAAATGTGCCAAATTGAATGATAAGGTTGTGGATTCCAGTACCGTAGACTTAAGTTCAGTACCATGTCATGGACTTTTTCCTCGGACTTGCATGTTTTTTACGGCCTGTTCCAGTATTATGGTAGCAATCAAAAACATATTCTGACACATTAAGATCTTCATCATGGATTTCGAAGTTTCATCGTGACTTCAAGATCATGAGACCGAAACTAACTATAAAGATTATTCCAAGTTTAGATTACAAAATGATTTACATCTACTAATCAGCTTGGGAAAAAAATCTACTTAGAAGAATTTTCACAGACCCCTTTGTGTCATTAAACGAAAAAAATTGAAAATGGTGGGTCGTGCTATTAAAGGACATCACGCTAAGATGACTTACTATAAACTTGAAATAAAATTCTAGCATTTTTGTATACCTAGATACAATCTTTCTGTTTTATATCTGGGTTTTGCAATGCATTTTAAATACAATGACTCTTTCAGCACATCTCTGTAAGTACATGTCTTAGTAATTGAATTAATGACCTAGTAGTTGATTAAAATCCATGTTAATATGCACGCAATGTCTCCGATATAGGTATTGGGGAGATTGTGTCTATGCCTCCTCGTTTTTAATTACTCAGGAAACCAGTATTGCAGATTATTGAGAAAATAACCACAGCGGCCGAATCCTCTTGTTTTCAAGTTTTTAACGACGTTCTTTGCTAGGTTTTGCTTTGCAAATTCTCAGAATCCCAAGAACGGGATAGGATATCTTTTGGTTAGTTTAAGATACGTTTCTGTTGCCACCATTTAAAACTGTACCAGACTTTTCTTGTAGATTTGTGTTTGAAGCTGAAAGAGAGGGATATACATTTCGAAAACTTTGGTACCAGAGAGATGATTCAGAGGTACGGAGAGATGAATGGAGAACTTGTTCGAAAGTATACTAATATGAATTATAGATGTTAAGACACTTTTATCATGTAACCATCGGTTCATTATATTTTGAAATAGAGAAAAATAATTCAACTTACCGGTAAGTAAAAAATACTTTTAGTATACTGTTTTCTTGAATTTACACATAAGAAGGAACAATTAATCCTTACCTGAAACATAAATATATTTTAAAATTAGAAATTGAAAAAGATATACAATATTAAAACATGATTTCAAAACTTGAAGAGAAAATAAAGAAATATAATAGTTCGAGAATTTTTCTTAGTATATCATTGAATTTAAAAAAATTATTATGATGAAATCATGCATTATAATATTTACTTAGCATTGGCTTTGATGTTATTTAGAATTGTTATCACTACAACCATTACAAAATAGTCTCTAATGACATACGATAAATTTATTGTGAAACTTATTGCTTATATATCAATCTTAATAGAGTCCAAGAAAGAAATATAATAAAAAATTATTATTCGATAACCTGTTTCATAAACATTATTTCATAACCATTATTCTATAACTATAATTTCATATTTTTTTTCTTTTGTGTAATATGAAAAATAGTTATGATAAAGACTACCCCAATACATTAAAATAAAGTTATGTATCTATTTCAGGTTTCCACATCATTCAGATTATCAAAGTTTAACTTAAATGTAGAAAAGTACAAAAATTTTACGAAAATTCAGAGTACAAGCAAGAAAATGTTTTCTAAAAATTAACTATTCAACGAAAGAACAAAGTAATGCATGACTCTGTTCAAAATGTATTTATAAGCAATATAAATATATTTTGAACTCTGTTCAATATGTATTTATATGCAAAATTAAGGGGGGAGTTAAAAATTTGATCACAAGAAGAATTTAAATAATAATAATAATTTAAGTTTTTTAAATATAAATCTTTTTATAAATATTTATAAAATTTTATAAGGTATTTGATATAGTTATACTTTAATGAATATATGAGCAAAATTTCATATCTTAGCGGTAAAAATTTCAAACATCGCTTTGTAATGTCCACTATACCCTTTATGACGTTATGCTAATGATAAATTTTTGTAACATAACTACATTTATATTACATTGTTGTAAAAAATACTTATTTTTAGAGTAACGGTTCTTCTAAGAAAAATTAATATAAGATTAGAAAACCAAAATTTCCTCCACATTTATAGATCTCACTCTTTAGGATAAGGAAAATATATTTAATAGAACCAAAAAACCAAAAAACCAAATAAGACATCAAAAATCTTTTTTTTTTGCAATTACCAGTAAGATTTAGCTATTATTTTTTTTCAAAACTGTCTACTTCAATTCATAAAATTTCCATATTCGCAAATTCAAAAATTCAACCCGAGATAAAGCTTGCAAAGATTCCGAGATGCAAAAAAAAAGCATCTCACGAATGGCAAGTATGGATCGAATTCAATCTGTTTTGGATAAAGTTCCCGTTTTAATAATTCATTGGATTTTCAGTCCTAAAAGCCACGGAAACTCCCTTTATCTCTTCAGAGTGCAGGAAGGAATGCGTTTTCAGATCCTCAAAAATAAAAGCAGCCTATTTAAACTCTCTCGAGGATCCATACTTTTGATTGAAATTGATTAGTCACTATACTTTTTTGACACACAAAAAGTCTCACTCTCTGTTTTTTGTAATTTTGCATTACCGTATGCTAAAAGGTTAATTCATCTTTGAAGAAAAAAGAAAACAGACGTGATTAGACTCTGGAATATGAGGCTCGAGCTCAAAAGAGAGAAGATAAGCAGAACTCATTACTCAGTGGGTTGAAATAAGAAAGGAAGTTCTTCTCTGATAGCAGCGGTTTTCAGGGAAGTACTGTGCATATTTAGTAAGTTCATAAAAATGTTTTATAAATAAATTCGCCGTAAGATGACTTATAGGAGTTTCTTTGGGATGTTTCGCTTCCAAAATGGGCCTTAATGGGCTTCTTATATTTTATTTCCCATGCTCTAAAGAGATAAAGTGGCTGTTTAATACGTTTAGAGGATGCATAGAAGTTATTCAATATCTAGTTTACAGAGTAATGCAAAATTATGTAAATAAAAAATGAAATGATGGTATAGAATGTAACAACAATCTGCATGTCATTTTATAAAATGCAGACCTATGGAGTCAATCTCTCGAGGATCCATACTTTTGATTGAAATTGATTAGTCACTGTGCGTTTTTGACACAAAAAAGTCTCACTCTCACTGTTTTTGTAATTTTGCATTACTGTATGATAAAGGGTTAATTAATTTTTGAGAAAAATAATTAAAACAGACCTTATTAGACTTCCGAATGTGAGACTCGAGCTTAAAAGAAAGAAGATAAGCAGAACTCATTACCCAGTACTTCGAAATGAGAAAGGAAATTCTCCTGACAGCAGCGGTTTTCAAGGAAGTAGTGTGCATATTTAGTAAATTTATAAAAATGTTTTATAAATAAATTCACCCTAAGAATTCTTACAGGAGGTTCTTTGGGGGTTTTTGCTTCCAAAAATAGCTTTAATGTATTTCTCATATTTTATTTCCCATACATTGAAAGATGAAGTGAAAGCTTAATACTATTAAAATACGTTAAAAAGTATGCTACAGTCAAACCTCCTTATAGCGAATCCGGTATATAACAATCTCACGGATATAACGAACGAAAATTTTGATCCCACCATTTTCTTAATGTATGTAATTTAATTAGTATTGTGTCAGTTTAATGTAATCGATTTTAGTCGATTTAATTCATTAATGATCACTTTTATAATAGATTTTATCATTTTTTATAATACATCATCATCGAATACACGTTACAACTAACGAGTTATACATTTTGGGAACTCTAGCATTTTTCTCAACGGTTCGGATATAGCGAACCACCGGATAAAGCGAACAAAACATTTGATCCCTTGAAGTTCGTTATAACTGGGTTCAACTGTATATCTAGTTTACAGACTGATATAAAAATACGTAAATAAGTAAAATCATATAATGGTATTAAATGTAGCAACAATCTGTATGTCAATTTAAAAAAAAATCTGACCTGTTGAGCCACTCTTTCAAGGATCCATACATTTGACTAAAATTGATTAGTCACTATACTTTTTTGACACACAAAAAGTCTCACTCTTCGTTTTTGATAATTTTGCATTACTGTATGCTAAAAGGAAAATTCATCTTTGAAGGAAAAATAAAACAGACGTGATTAGAGTCTCGAATATTAGGCTCGAGCTCAAAAGAGAGAAGATACGCAGAGCTCATTACTCAGTGGGTTGAAATACGAAAAGAAGTTCTGCTAGCAACGGTTTCTGAAGGAAGTACTGGATATATTTAGTAAATTTAAAAATATTTTATAAATAAATTCACCGTAAGGTGATGTATGCTTATAAGAGTTTCTTTGATGTGTTTCGCTCCTAGAAAGGGCTTTAATGTGCTTCTCATATTTTATTTCCCTTATTCTAAAGAGATATAGAGCATGTTTAATACTTTAAAGTACGTTAAAAAGTATGCTATATCTAATTTACAGACTTATGTAAAAATATGTAAATGGAAAAACTATATAGTGGTATTAAATGCAACTACAATCTGCATGTTAATGTAGAAAACATAGACCTATGGGGCCATATGACAGAGAGAATAAAATCGTGTTTTTGAAGTCACATGAGATATAACTTTTATTAACTTTCATGTAGACAGGAGTTGATCAATAGATTTTGTATTTCAATCTGAATTAACCATAAAATTCCACTTAAAAATTGCATTCAATATTCCATAAAACTGTGCGCATGAAAAATATACAATAAATTTTTTCAAGTATTTAATGAGAAATCATCTATTTTTAGAAGTATTAGTGCCTCATCAGTTTGATCGTCTATTATGAAGGTTATAAATGCCGAAATAAAGTAAACGTTAATTGTTGAAATAAGTTATTTTATTGGAAGCATAGTAAATTCCAATTAATTCAATGTACAATTCGTACAATTATGATATTCTAACTAAACAGATAAAATACAATTCAAAATTCAAAGAAAAAGAACAGTGCTTGATTTGGAAAATTATACTCCTTTTGCGACGTATGTAGAATGAAGAGAACCCACGGTGACCGGTAACTATATATATACATATACATACATATATATATATATATATATATATATATATATATATATATATATATACTCGTATATACATATATATATACATATACATATACGTATACATATACATATACATATATATATATATATACATATATATATACATACATATATATATATATATATATATATATATATATATTATATTTATATATATATATATATATAAGATTATATATATATATATATATATATATATATATATATATATATATATATATATATATATATATATATATATATATATATATATATATATATATATATATATATTATATATATATATTATATATATTATATATATATATATATACTACATAATTCAGTATTTACAGAATCACAGACTACCTCTTCATTCAACAGAATTAATGAGTTGCATAAAATACATTATTAGAAGCGAAAAGCACCGAGTTGCATGTTACAGATTTATCGATTTCTCTCAAAATAATTATGATGTTTCAGCAGTGTATCTAACAAAGACGCTTCTATATGTCTTCCTCAAATATTTCTCTGCTTAAATATTGTGAATGGTAAGGAATAAATGTTGAAACTTACCATCAATGGAATCAATAGACCAGATTTTGGATACTGTTTAATAATAACTTATTTCGTATAATACTGCTTGGCAATATTTTAGTAAATTTGGTACTACCTATAAGCATCACTATATGCCAGTTATTGAAGGAAAATTTTCCAATACCAGTTTCGAGGAGTTTAATTACTGTATATAAAGT
The DNA here is from genome assembly GCA_907164885.2 of Dolomedes plantarius. Classification (NCBI taxonomy): domain Eukaryota; kingdom Metazoa; phylum Arthropoda; class Arachnida; order Araneae; family Dolomedidae; genus Dolomedes; species Dolomedes plantarius. Next base: position 78,049,958 of record OU015493.1, on the reverse strand, counting down.
GTTTGTTAAACGAACGGGGTTTATTGATCGAAGTATACAAATGTATTTTTTTTCACAAAATCATCGAGTTATGATAAAGTAAAGAAAAATACTTAATCATAAATCAATGGAGACGGATGATGGCCGAACTAGAGCGCTAGCATACGATACCAGTGTCTGTGGGTTCGAGTCCCACTGTTGGCATGGATGTTTTCAGCCGTTCGAAACTGGATTTAAGCAGTAAGTACCGGTATAATTAGCACTTGTGTAGCAATAAATGACACTAGTGCTCTCAACTAAACAACCATAACTCCTTGATTGAGTAAAAATATATATGATGCATGAAGCAAATATTGATAGCTCACATTTAAACATATGTTCTTGATGCAGAACTTTAAATGCAATATTTGGAATGTAAATATTACCTCTATGATCTATCATATACCTTTTCAAAAAATAGTTAATCAGTTGGCTTTATCAACATGTACACATTTGAGGGTGCTAAAATGTGTATGCATTTAAACGTATGTTAAGAAGAGGGTTAAAAATAATTCAAAGTAATTTATTGACAGTACCAGTGACTTAAGAATAGTTGTTTTTTTTTTTTTTGGGGGGGGGGTGGGGGGTGGGAGATAAACCCAAATTCATGAAAATAGATGAAAAGTAATTTATTTTCATTTGGATATTAAAAAAACCAATACTAGAATGTTTTTTCGAGCTTCGGATTACTAATAAACAACTAGAAATTCTCAGGGGGAACAAAATAAATGAAAATGATAAAAATATGTCATCATTTTTATTTTAGTTCAAATTAAGATGGTAAAAGTTCAGAGTTGCTAGATGGGCATCAAAATGAAATTATGTATTTGTTTATATTTTAAAAAACCAAATTTATAGAAAAATATTCAAATTCTTTTGTTTCAAAAACATACAAAAGTATATCAAGAACAGGAGTTAAAAGAAAAAAATACTTCAAAGTAATTAATTGACAATACAGGGACTTCGGTATAGGTAATTTGCTTTTGGACAAAACCCAAACTTATGAAAATAGATGAAAAGTAATTATTTTAAATTTGAATATAATGGTAATTAATACGAGAATGTTTATTTCCGAGCTTCAAATTACTCATGAACAATATGAAACTCCCAAGGGAACAAAATAAAGAAAATGATGAAAGATATAATCATTTTTAATATAGTTCAAACTAAGATGGCGAAAGTTCAGAGTACTTGTTAAATGGACAATATAATGAAAATTACGTATTTTTTTACTATATATACTTTAACAAAAAGATTTAAAAGTGACGAAGAACTTCTGCCTCCCAGTAAAAAACAAATATAATGTGAAATCAAATTTGTCCCAAGCAAATAAAACATTGCAGGTAAATATTGTTTTTGAAGACAGTATTTTTAATGGAACTGGATGTGTACTTTATCGAAGAAAAAGTTTTCAACGGAATTGTAAATATTTAGAGGACAACAGACAGTGCAACAGGTGATTTTATAATAGGTTTCAGCTCTCTATCTTCAACTGAAACACTGATCCTATAAATGAAGTTAAAGAAAATCTATCTTATAAGAAGTCAGATAATAAAATTACACATCGAGTAAAGTACATAAACATGTACGATATTCTGTAGAGTTTATATAATGAAAATGTTTAGGAACAAAATTTTGATGTTTCTAATAACGTAAATCATATTTCGTTTAGCCTATCACGAATACATCATTAATATACGAATAGTTTAACTGTATTTTCAGCATAAATCAGCGAATATATATGTTTTTTAATGAATTATCATAGTTGATATTTTAATAATTCTCGAATTTAGTAACTGCATTGAAAATTAACAGATTTTACTACATTATATTGCCTAAGTTAATGGACAATACGGAATATACATATATAGACAGACTCGCAAATGCAAATAACTATGAGCAGTGCGCATTACGTAGTATGTATAACTACGGTCGCCTAGGAAACCTTTATATTTCACTGAAATATGTTATGATGATCAACGTCAAACTTGCGGATTTCCAAAGAGGTATGTATGGTTAAAGGATTCGCCTTAGGCAAACACTCTTTACGTGCTATTGCTGGTCTTTTAGGCATACCGAAATCAAATCAGGCAGATCTCATTTGAAGATGGAAGGCAAATAGCACTAGAGGAGAGAAACCCTACCACAAAGCCACCGAAATTGAATGATCCAGGTAAGAGATATCAAATGAAGTCTCTAAAGGCAAATCGCTCTTTCAGTGCAGCAGCGTTGATTTCAGAGGCGTTTCAAGACACACGAATTGATAATAGTACCAAAAAATCCCCATAAACTACATAATATCAGATGTCTTTGAAGATAGGTTGCATACAAGCTTCACATTGCTCTGACTAATCTACGACAGAGGCTGCCAATATTGGTTTAGTACAATGTTCATGGGCAATAGAAGACTGGAAAAAGGTTTATGTAGAATGAGGAATAACGCTTCCAACTTTTCCAATTGGATGGACGTGCCTGAGTTTGTTGTTTGACCGGGGAGCATCTTTTTCCGAACTGCATTGTAGAAAATGTTAAATTAGGAGGGGACTTTACGATGGTATGGGCCTGTTTTATCTGAGGACTTGAGGAGGGCGAAGTCCTAACTGTTTTATCTCCAGCTATGAGTTATATTTTGGATGATTGTGCACATCCTACAATGGGTGGTGATAGTTGAGGTATTTTAGAACAGATGCTTGTTTCTTTCAGCATGACCTGGCCCCATGCATGTCCTGGCCTAGGGTTGAAGAACAAAACTTGAAAATATTAGCTTGGTCTGCTCAGCTTGCCAATCTCGAGCCTATTGAATACATGGAATGATCGTCATGGAGTTCGTCTCCGATTGAGAAAACTATTCACTAAAAGCTCTCTGGCAAATGCTTTGCTCGAGGAGTGGAGACAAATGACCTGGACAGACACCATAAATCGGTCAAAATTATACCAGGGAGAGCCAAAGTAATCATAGCAGCCATAGGTGGTTCAAAGAGAGATTGGATCTTGGAAATAACTTCACTCTTCTTCTTTCTACATATGTGACTGAATTATTTGGCAATATACGTAGAGTATATAAATAACACATTACCCTATAAATTATGAATTACGATAAAATGTACCTTTTAATTACATATCATTAAAATATAATTGATTTATGATCTTTTTAAAAAGATATTGTGTCATTTGTATTTAGTAATTAAGAATTCATAATAACCATTTTGGGGATATTAACTGCATATAAAACGAAAATATTTAAATATATTTTCATAATATAGAGTTGCAGTTAATCCAGACAAAATGTATGCGAATAATGAGGGAAAATATATAATTAATAATAAAAAAGAATAAATACACGTATTTGTATTATTTAAAAATATTAATAGTTATCAGGATTTATACAACCTTTTTTTTCCAGACAAAACTAAAAAGTTCCATCAGTTCCAGTGGTAAAACATTGACAAACTTAAGGAAGAAACCATAATTAGTCCTTCGGGATCAGAATAATTGTTCCTATGGTGATCTCTTTAGTCATATCAGTTTTAATTGCCCATTACTTAATTCGCATAGAAAGAAAAAATTCCTTATATATTTATATACTTATTTTGTAGAGGTAAAAAAGGCATAAGATTAAATTTCTATCATTAAGAACCGTTTATACTTATTAATTCTTACAAGATTTTTCCTCTTATAAAAATTATTATCATTTTTTAGAAATGCATCTAAGGCAAACAAGTTTAAATTATGTCCGATATATTTCGGGACAATTTTCAAATTTTGGGCTATTTACTTTGCACACTTGCTGAAAAAATAGGGAATAAATATATACTTTAACAGTTTGATTGTCCAAGAGTTCACGGATTTCCTAATAACAAAATTATTTTGCTTCCTGTTACTCAAACTTTCAAGTATAAATTAAAATAAATTACACCCATGCAACCTAAACCCTTGAAATAGCTTTCAAATTACACTTCATATGTTTTACTAATCTAATAATGTTTTATCCCTGTTTCTAAATGTCAGAAGTAAAAATTTACATTCTTTAAGTGTCTTCAGAGTAGCTTAGTGTCAGATACTGAAAAAAATATTTCGTAGAAGCGTGTTACAAAATGATTGATTATCTTGTTTAACTGCCTCATTTATTCTGATCTCTAACCCTTGAAATTTTACTTCTTAAAATTCAAGTTTCTCTGCAAAGTTTACACAAATACAAGCTTACACAAATATATAAATTAAAACTAAGGATGTATATTTTTTCCAAGAAATGAAACTAAATAAAAAACAAATGTCTGGAGGGGGTAAATTGCTTTATTATCAAAATTAAATTTGTTTTACTAGGGGCTTCTCCCCTAGGCTCGCTACGCTCGCTCCTCTGTTAGGGTAAAGGTCAAGGTATATTGAGTTTGTCGGAATGTCATGGTCTTACGACTTTACCTCCAGCAGCAAGATATGTACATCAGAAAATATGTGCTCAGCAGTAAAATAAAAATTAAGCCCTCTTCAGATAAGTAAAATAAAAAATATAATAAGAATTAAAAGAATAAAATTAAAATATTTAGTAAAAATGAGCGTCCACCGGGATCGAACTGGGGACTATCGAATACGAGCAGCGCGCTCAAGCACAGCGCCAATCATGGCACAGCAAGTTGAAGGAATTAGTTGCTAATAGCGAGATACATAGGGGTGATTCTCGGGAAATGCAACAGCTTCCATACATTTATTGTTGAAGGGGAATCACTGTTTCAGGTTTAAAATTCAATTGAAAATCGGAATTTTAAGATAGACTTGAAATGAGGTTTATATGAATGAGAAAGCTTTCATCTTACAGATGATGTAAATATTTTCTTTGTAAGATAAAAACTAGAGGAGCATCGATATTACATCCACATATGTGACAATATTTCCCGAAAAAGTGGGTTTAATATTTTGGTGAAAATATTAGTCTTTTTTAAATTATTTTTAAACAAATGAGGTCATGTTTAAAGGAAAAATGTCTGTAGTTTTAGATTCTAAAATGATCAAAATTCTACGATTAATTTTTGGCGAGTTATCGTAATCTGAACATGAAAAAGTCAATATTTTTCCCCAAAACATAAAATAAAAAAAAAGTCCGACGAAGATGAGACATGTCTTATTTTCTTCCCCGCATTTTTCTGCATCGAATGGTATCGGTCTCGACCCCATACCCCCAGCGGTTTCGGAGGAGATAGCGTGACAAGCTTTTGACAGCGGCGACGGCGGCGCCAGTTACTTTTTTTTAGAATAGAGATATTACATTGTAATAAGTACCATAAATTGCATTATATTTTCTTCTACAGCGTCAACTTTTTAGAGTAAGAACACCGAAGATTAGGATAAAGAAAATTTATTTCATTGTAATTTCGCCAACATTTTCCCCAAGGCTATAAAAACTCAGTTTCCACTGCAACGCTCACATTCATACCCATCCTCAATTATGTAAATTGAAACTTATATTGGTTTGATTTATTTTGCATAGAAATAAGAAAGGAAGAACACAAAAGTTAACAGGAATATGTGTATTTTGTTTATATATATATATATATATATATATATATATATATATATATATATATATATATATATATATATATATATATATATATATATATATATATATATATATATATATATATATTTAAATGAGCAACAGAATTTTCGCAAGAACATCCTCTTGTACTGTGACGATTTTGTAAGGGCGAGGGAGCACTGGAGATTAGAGCAAAGATAAATTCTTATTACTGTTGGAAAAATAACACTGATGCATGTTAACCGTAAACATATTTGACACATATTTAATTTGAAACATATATGAGGCTGATTTGAATGTGGTGAAATCAGAACATGATATGATCATAAACACTAAGATATTAAGGAAGTTTTTTTTTTTACTTCTGAGACTCTAAAGTTATATGACGAATGCCATGTACGTGACTTTGCATGAATTTAATAATATGAACGTGCATATCAGCCATTCTATTTGTCGACAAGTCTTTGGTTATTCGGTAAAAGTGATAATTTACTCATCTAATATAATAATATGCTATTCTAAAATATTCCACAAGTGTTTTCTACGGTCAAGATCAAGGTTCTTTGGAGAGAAATCGTTTGGCAACTTGTCAGGAATATGTTCATGATTTTATTTTTGTAAACCAGCAGTATGGTGATCTGAAGTTTCACTGACTTGGTAGAAACAACCCACATAAAGAAGTATATCGTGGTATGTTAACTGTAACCAAACAGTACGCAAAAGCGGATACATTTTTAACGTTATTCAACATGCAAAATACCATCAAGTTTTTTGTTTATTGAATAGACCTAAATTGCTTCTACATTAAACTGCTTCTACAACCCAAAACTGCTTGTACATTCATGTACTGTTGACAATAGGCAACATGAATCAGAAGCTTTATCTTTTTTTATTATATTAAAAAAAATGGATCAACTTGAGCCATTCGAACTGCGTACCCTATTCGAACATAAATCATTATTATTCATGGCCATTTGATTATTCAAACAGGTTACTTTTGAGTATATCCGTAATAATTCGTCAAGTTTGTGGCTTCTAATTATGACTTATTTTTTAATGTAAAAATAGTGGATTTAATTAATTTAAATTATCTAATGGATATAAATGTATAATACGTATAAATTTCGCTGCTTCAGAACCACTATAACATTTGAATATATAAACACTTTTTTGTGAGAATTAATCACTTAGAGAAAACTTATCGAACAAAGGAAGCAGCCCTGAAAGACGCTTAAAGATCGTAACTCTCAAAGCTTTCAAAGAAGAGCTCTAAAGTCAGACAACTAGGTGTAATAATGTGAAATTACGATTGCATACATTTCCGGTTTAGCATAAACTGTTTAGCCGAAACCGTAACCATAAACTGTTAAAAGATACGGCTGCTGCCAACGAAACTTAAATATCTTTAATTTTTACCAGCTGCTTTTGGTAATAGATATATTAGTTTCGGAATTTGTATTGAAATATTAACTGGGGGAATCATTCGCATAAGATATGTAATTTTATAAAATAACTTTCCTAAATAAAGACAAAAACAAGAAAAATTTTACCCGAAAATAATATTTTGTGATATTTTAAGCATTTATATCTGTTACGTAAAGGCTATCAGAAATCAAAAAATAAAGAAATTATAAATCTTATTATATCATCAATGCAGCAAATAACTTGATCAGTTTTAATTTTTTTTTACTCAGCATTGCTACTTTATAATTTTCTGAATATAATTTATTACCTCATTTCTTCAACTTACCGGAAATAATTTTTACGTAACATACATAATTAGTATGTAATGTCCTGTTTCATAATGAAATATTTTAACTGAACAAACTTATATCCGATTTCTGGCTGTAAAAATATCACAGAATTCCACTTGATTGATCACATTTTCCACATTCAAAACGAAAACCTCTTGGGAATTCCAATCTTAACCAAGGTTATAAAAGCTACGCAATCGCGCTAAATTTGGCAAGTTAATTAACCAAAGATTTAAGAAATAACTTCTTCCAACTATTTCAGTAATGAATAAAAAATGCGCCGAATTCAAGATTCTAATTAGCTCATTAAACCATGAAAATAAGAAAAATAGTGAATTTTCGTTCTTTAAAGATGTTGATGAAACATGACTTCTTTAAAAATGTCTCTCTTCGTTTCAAGATAAATTTTATAATGGAAAAAAAATGCCGATATCTGTTAGGCATATGCATGCTAGATATAGGCATGCGTATGTTATAAATAAATTTTGAAAAATAAGTTACAAAAGAATAAATAAACAATGGAAAAAAAATTCGGAAGATAATTTTACAACGATAAGAAAAAAAAAATATTTACAGCTTAATGAAAAGTTTTTTTTTGATTCGGGATCTTAAAGGGCTGTAAATTTTAATGAAGAATAGACTGCACTTTAAAAATTCAGTATGCATCTTTTAATCAAAAAAGAAAAGTTGTATTTATCACTATACTTTCATTGAAGAATGAATTAAATTTTTGGTACAGCTTCTGTGGCGATGATGTATTGTGATGGGGGTAATTTAAATCTTTATATAATAGATAATAATTAAAGGTCGGCTAGGATATCTCTTAACAATTTTTAATATCAATTTACAACTAATATCAAGTTCCAATTAAATTTAACTTTTAACATTAGCAATAGTGGTTAGTGCATTTTAAAAACGTGCGTTGTGTGTAGCGATAACCCATAAATATAATTGAAGTTTACCCTAGGTTCGTCTTACTGTTGCATCACTGTGGTGATTAATGAGCCAAAAAGAAAAATACAATCAAATCTATTAAAATTATCTCTCTATCAATGGAGTACACCTAAAAATAAAATTACTTCACCTAAAAAAAAAGCTTCAAAAATTCAACTTTGCTGAAATAAAAAAAACTAAGGCTGAAAATCAGAAGATTAACGCAAAGGCAAGGACCGACACAACACAACTTTACAAACCAAAAATAACAATTTATTAACAATTTCCTGACATTATAACAATGAAAATTATTAATTCAATATTTTCTCAACATTATTCCGGCAAATCAAATTCAATTATAAAATATGCATTTGCGGTAAAACCAAAATTTATATCATTTCAACACCATCAATTAAATGAAGTTTTCAATGAATTAAAAGGAAGTGGCTGGTGAATAAAAAAAAACTCTGTTACTCAAATTGTGATTGCTAACATTAAAAAAAATAAAATAAAATAAAATGAGCCTTTAGTGACCCTGCTGCAGCTTTCAAAATGGAGAGAAATTAGGGATAGTATTTGAAGAACAGAAAGAAAAGAAAAGAAAGAAATTTCTGTTCCTTTGAGAAATTTTCTGTTCTCACCCGTGGCCATCATCCCTAGGCCGGGAGCCGGACGACCCAAGCTTGGGTCCCTCGCTCCCTCTCCACCAGTCCAGGATCCCGAATAAAAAATGCTTTTTTCAAACTCCCCCGCTCCGGAGCGCACTTGCTATTCCCACCACCTCATGTTCGCGCATGCGCAATGGGTACAAACTGATAACACAATTGCTTGTAGCTGCTCCTTCCATCTATACTTTGAAATATGAACTATTTGTATAACAAAAACTTAGCAAATTCTAATTTTTATTTTATTTTCTTTGTCAATCTTTTCATTTACACGTATTTGCATTTAAAATTAAAAAAAGATAATATGAAATTTATTTTTTAATAATTTACTACATTAAAAAATAAAATTATTATTTATTCTGGTTGCATTTATTAAGAAATTTTAATATAATTTCATTTATCTAATTCCATCCCAAACTATCATTCTCATTATTATTATTTATGATAAAACAAATATTAAATACATTAAATTAAAATTATTTTTATTCAGGCCAATGAACACCGATTTAAATCAGCTTGATTAAAATCAAAATTTCATTTTCATTCTTTTAACATTGCAATTTTCTATTTATTTAAAATAATATAAATTTTAATATTGTATATATATGTATATGTATATGTATATATATATGTATATGTATATATATATATATATATATATATATATATATATATATATCTATATATATATATATATATATATATATATATATATATATATATATATATATATATATACGTGTGTGTGTGTGTGTGTGTGTGTGTGTCGAATATCCAATGGCGAAAAAGTGTAACAATTTCTCGGCAGATTCTATAAGAAATATGCGTACATCAGGAGCTTATTTCTTATGATTTTTCTTCACAAAGTCTGAGGAACCATTCCCTCCCACCCTTATTGGGCATTTTTTTATATAGGTACTGGAGAGTTTATTAGGCCAATTTTTTGTCAGGTTGGCGCCAAAAACTGTTGACGCTAACTTTTCGTCAGGTTGGCGCCAACTTGTCGCCAAGGGCGGTGCGTCTGTGAAATCTGTTAAAAAAAATTTACCATTACAAAGGTATATACAGTCGATTGGGGTGAATATATTTGTCGGCAATAGCATCTTATTGCTTTCGTTTCAGCTGTTAGTACAACCAAGGAAACCAACCATAGAATTTTGGGTTAATATGAAGAAAATGATACGGTCGTCAACCTGTAGCGATATTGTACCAATGTGAAATTTCAAATAAGAACAATCTATACTTATATATAAAGAGAGAGCGATTTTGTACGTGGAGGGTAATCTCCAGAACCACTTCACCTATTTTAAAAATTCTTTCACTGTTTGTAAGGTACATTATTCCAGATGGATATAGGCTATATATTATGTATATCTGATCAGTAGAAATAAAGTTATTTCCTTACTTTACTTCTGAAGTTAGGGACTTACTTTATTCTGCTGAGAATAAAGTGGGTTTCTGAAGAGTGGACTTCTGTTCTGACGTTAGCGGTTCGAAGCTAGCCTATGTTCTGGTATAATATTTTGTTCAACCCGTACAAAGTCGGGACAGGCCGCTAGTATTGTATAAATTAACACTGCTCTTGGCAAACCCAAAAAACAGGCCAAATATTTTGCGCAAAAAGCGGCTTGGTGAGAAACCGTATCATGTTCTTCAAATTTACCGAGTTTTGAAATAATTTCCCTGGGAGTACAATAACCATATTGCATTCGTAGGTTAAATGAACTATATTTTCGTCAAATCAATAAAACGTATTAAAATAACATAAAACGTATACCGTCTTATTAGACTGAAGTATGTAAAGAAGTTGCCACCTTCTGTTACTGTAAAGTATTATTAACGAAAAATAAAATATCAAGCACGCAAACAATCGCAGGTGCAGGAACCAAGTAAAGGCAACATTACGTCACACAGGTGTAAATGCAAATTATAGAGAGGCTGGATTTCTCGAAGTGTGAGTTGCAGAAACGATATTTATTTTTTCAATACCTTGGTCTGGTTTGGAGCTCTATGGTCCTTTTTTGCTACACGAGGGGTAAATTGACCGGGATCTACAGCTTAACACCGATTGCGAATGGCTACAAACAGTGCCAAGTGTCGAACTCGAAACACCAGACTCTGGTACAAAATGCCATCGTCCTAGCCATTCCGCCATCGTCCGGCCGTTTTTCAGTAGCATTTGGGTGATTAAAAGGGTAAAGAAGCAGTGTCATGTTAAGCTACTTTCCTCATTACGTGTCAAATGTTTAAAGCTGAAGGAAGAAATTGCGTATGTTACGACTCCATGGTAACGATTGAGATTGTGTCATAAGTACTTTTAAGTTGCTGAATGGCAACACGCTTGAACGGCGTGGAATGTTTTGAATCTAACTACGAGTGGTTATTATACGTTGTTAATATTCTCCGTTGTTCATGCTAATAGCATTACGTATAATTGTAAAGATATACGTTTTAAATAAATATTTGGTACAGCTTTCGCAGACGCACCACCCTGCTAAGTTTGGCGATTTTGTGTATGGCGTGGTAACCATGCGATTTTGGCGAAATTTTTTGGTTGCCAAGTTGAGGCGATTTAGGCGCCAACGTTGGGGTTCCTGTAAATTCGTGACTTTTTATCATGTGATTCTTTCCTTTTTTTTTGTTGCTTGGATTAGTTTGAAAGATTTTGATTGGGAATTGTTACGAGATTTATGATGGCGGCCATTTTGAGTGTGAAGGATGTTGTTAGTAAATACGATGCGAAAGTTTTGGGTAATGTTAGAGGGCGTTATTCTTGTGATAGATATACGGAAGGTGTGGTAATTGAGTCACTTGTACATGGGTTTATTCATTCTGATCGAATGATATTTTTCGAATTCTTGTGGGATTTGAAGTTTTTAAAGCCTGATATATTTTGCGTGAAATGTGATTTAAAAATGAAATTATTAAAAAAAGAATAATGTTTCTGAGGGGTATGTTTGGGTGTGCAGAAATAAGATCAATGGGAAGGAGTGTGGTGCGCAGAGAAGCTTACGGTTTGGATCTTTGTTTTCGTGACCATTATATATGTATATATATATATATATATATGGATAGATACAGGGATAGAGACAGAGAAACATGCAAAAATATATATAGAAACTATTGCCGTAAAAGTCGAATAACCAATGCCGAAAAAGTGTAACAATTTCTCGGCAGATTCTAAAAGAAATATGCGTACACCAGGAGCTTATTTCTTATGACTTTTCTTCATCAAAGCTCTGAGGCCCCAATCCCGCCTGACCTTATTGGGTATTTATTTATATAGGTACAGGATACAGTTTATTAGGCCAATTTTTCGTCAGGTTGGCGCCAAAAACTTTTGACGCCAATTTTTCAGCAAGTTGGCGTCAAAATTTTGGCGCTAATTTGTCGCCAAAGGCCAAATTTGTCTGAGAAAGCTGTTCCAAATATTTTTCTCTAAAATGAGATTACGCTTACGTTTTAATAGCTCGGTTAGTAATGAAAGCAAAATTTAATAATGAATTTAAGTTATAAATGGTCAAAAAATTATGACCTCAATAACTATTCTGTCCAATAATAATTTTCCAAACCTGCCAAATTATTGTTGTATTTAAATTTGTTACAATTTTGTTTAATTTTTTGGGGGGTTAATATGAAGAACATGATACGATCGCCAACCTGTCGCGATATGACTCCAATGTGGCATTACAAATTGAAGAACCATGTGGTGAAAATTAACAGTAACCTTTTTAGCAAACTTCGAAACGTGCCAATCCTTTGGCGCAAAAAATGGCTTGGCACGAAACCGTATCATGTTCTTGATACTTGCATTTTTTTTTTGTACTCAAGTAAAAATGATACTGAGAAACAAGTTGAAAAACCAAATGTTACATACATTCCTAAATATTAGATACACTGTGTCACATTTATTGCGAATAGTTTACATACTTCAATAATAGTTGTGATATATTGACTCTAATAGAACTAATCTTGACGTCAGCAATCTACCAACAGAACTTTCGTAGCAACAAGGAAAAAGAAATAATTCTCACTGACTTCGCAAACAAAATGTATAATCAATAAGGGTAATAAGGAAACATAAAGAAAATACGAAAGTATAGTTAATTGAGGATGTTCAAACATTATCTAATGAAAGAATGCTACGTATTTTGTGTGACTTAAATGTTTAACGACGAATAAACTTCTTGGAAAGTTTGCAGTGGCAATGGAAGAAAAAAAGGGCAAGGGAAAAGAACGTCTTTTCTCAAAGAAACAAATATTTCCAGAGCCCCCGATCATTAATTACATTTGTGCCATTACACGATGGAAAGGCGTGAAAAGAGTTCTTCGAAAATTACCCATTTCCAGCCTTCTGTCACAGTACCAAATAAAATAAATCTAAGCAGTCACATGACAAGGAAAAAAAACTGCATTCTCCTTTTCCAATACAGCTATGAAAAGGCGGGATATGTCTAATTGCGCCACAGTGACACCGGATGAAAATATATGATCGGTTTGATTTACGCCGTGGAAGGACGGACTGAAATACAAGCGGGCTACAAATATCGGGGCTCATTTAAAATTTAACGTTTCCGTGAGCACGGCAGAGCGTTATTTAGTGACGATTGCTATGGAATGCGATACATTTTCCCGGGCGTTTATTTCGGTTGCTGCCAGTAGCGCGACTGATGTAGAAAAGATTTATCTTGTTGATCTGGCGGGAGATTGTAGGTTAAGTCGAGATTCGCAGACCAGAGAAGGAGGAAGGTGATTTTGAATGATTTTGATACAACGATAACGGTCTCGTGAACATTTAAATGACAATATTCATATAGTTTAGGTCGTTAAAATTTTAAAGATACTTTTAAGTATCGAAAAATAAGTTACGTAAAAATAATTTCATAAACCAGAGAGCATTTATTTAATAGTTATATTTATCCAATTGCATTATATTGTTCATTTGATAATGAAGACAAACAGACGTCACAAGTTTGTTGTCATGCCAAAACTACGTGTCGCCATAAATTAACAAAAATAACGGGTATTTAGAACTTATACGCTATGTAAATTTGGGAGGTTTGGAATACTTTAAGCATAACACCCGCGCACGCACGCACGCTTATATATATATATATATGTTCCGAAAAAAGGTGGCAGTTTTTCGGGTTGGTCGGGTTTCGTTAAGTGCGTGTGTATGTATGTATATATATATATATATATATATATATATATATATATATATATATATATATATACTACATTTATTACCCGGCTTCGCTCGGGATTGTTTCTGTTATCAATGATTAGCCTCATGTTATGATGTTCTAAAGTTATAACAACTCTTAAAGAAATTAATTTCATTTTTTTTCAGTAATAAAAATTCATTAATTAATTTGCTGTTACTTTAATACTTGCCAGTGCACAACATAATTTTTTCTTTTTTATCATCTGCGACAATGTATAATTATGATTGATTCCTTGCTCTAGACATTCCCATATATAGCTGGCCATGCGAAAAACTTTCTTCTGTCACATCCAGTCCAGTAACTTTGAATGGAATGAGAACACATTCAATATTAAAACGCAGCGAATCTGATAATTATGATAGAAAAAGTATATACACATATTTCATGCTCGGAATTCTTTAGCAAAACAAAATCGTCTGCTACGTTTCAATGCCACTTTCAGACTTTCTTAATTAGAATATACACGTATTTCATGATTGTAATTCTTTCTCAAAACTAAACCGTCTGGTATGGATGGAGAACACATTCATTGAAAATGAATGACTTTCCATCTTTATATTTTCATTTTTAAAAAGAAATATTCCGGCGTTGCCACGTATATGAAAATAATATATCAAATTCATTCTTGCATGTGCCAATATATGAATAAATCATGTTTTTAGTTCAATACCATGTTTGTATACTATTTATTTTTACGCAAATGTTATGATTTAATTGGCACCAATGAAATGTTACAATGGTTTGGAACAAAAATATTCGTTGATACCGCGCAAACTTATTCTAACATAATTCGGGAATGGATCGTTGTAGCGGGATGAAAATAGTTACATTCATCCTGATTTTTCAAGCACATTAAACAGTGTAAATTTCATCAAGGTAGGGCTCACGGTTCTTGAGATTTTGTGACTCGCACACAGATACAAACACGACACATTTCCCGTTTCTGCTTCATATATCAGATATATATGCTCCCACGCACACATATTCACCTTCCCGGAGGGAACTCTTGCAAAATTCGATAAGTTTCATCAACCTCCACATGGATCAATAGCATTAATGATAATATCAGATGTTGTGACAAAGAGATTTGATCCAAGAGCTGACACAAATTCGTTTTTTGTTTGAAAGGACAACTCTACTTGGCATTCTCTCTCCAATCCTATAAGATCAAGCAACCATAATCGACTTTTGAATATTCAGATCTAATGAGCCAATTAACACGGAAATTTTAATCAGTCATAACTATTACATGTGATCATGCAGATAACACAACTTTGATTGTGTTCTGGAAGTCTCCAAAGCCCTTCAAATCACCATAACTATTATTGATCCTTAGATTAAAAGTACCTTTTAACTTAAGCATATAAAACAGATATTGATCCTTTACATAAACCCATTTCGAAATTGGAATAACAAATTTAATTTCCGATTTTATAGGAGTTTCCTTTTACGTTAAAACGTGTAGATAAAGTGTCCGATATCACTTATTTGTAGCATTTTACATATAGTTTTTACTGAATTTAATTCAGTTAACTAAAGAATAATTTTTAAAACAGGAAATTAGAACTTATGCTTAGTATCCTTTGAATAATCCTGCAAAACATTAACTACATATGATTTCCAAGTAATGCACGTAGTGCCTGAATATAAAAGCCTTTTATGAATCCAAGCAAAGTTTAAAGAAACTGACGTTTTTTTAAACTTTGATATACGTTCAATATACGTTGAAACTTCAATATACGTTTTAAGTTTATAAATAAACTAGCTGAATACCCGTGCTTCGCTCCGGAGTACATTCAAATTAAATACAACGGTCAATGTATGCAATTGCCAAAAAATATATATATATATATAGTATATACTATATATATATTTATAAAATAATCGTAACGGATATTTTTATAGACAAAATAATGTAGAAGAAAATATTCAAATTAAATACAACGGTCAATGTATGCAATTAATTTGTATGTTTAATATCCATAAAACATACAAATTTGTATTAAATTCTTAAAAAACTTACATCTCAATTAGTCTAGCGGCTAAATTTTATATTCTACCGTATTTTAGTATTTTTTGTCAATTTATTTCGTTGTTATGCACGTGACGCAAAATTAATTTGAAGTATCACAAAAAAGGAACCATGTGATCAGCATTAAATAAATTAAATTTTAAAAAATAATATTTAAAAATTCACGAAAAATCAGAAAATTAATATAAAGATTCGAAAAAATTTCATTTTAAAGGAATTTTTATGATCTTTCTTGTGATATAAATTTTATAACCCTCAGATTAATATTTTTAATGAAAACTTTAAATAATATTACAAAAACAGCTTAAAATTTAATTAAAAAAAATCTAGAAGAATTTTTCAGAAAATTTTCTTAGTGCAACTCTACACTCTAAGAAGAATCTCCATGCAAAATTTCAACCCTTTAGGTCCAGCGGTTTGGTCTTTGCGTTATCTGTCAGTGAGTTACGAAACTGTTTTATATATAGAGAGATTACGAATAAAAATATTGCTTGATATCTAAAAATGGTATTAGTTCATAAATTAATGTAATTTGAGCAAATTTTATTAGGACTTTCAGTTTTTGAATATGTTTGTCGTAAAACATTCTAATTAATATTAATTGGACAAACAAATATATAAATGTAAAAGCATCCCAGTTATCTACAGTTTCATTTATGTATGTAGTCTAATTTAACAAGCAAACCTAAAATTTAAAGTACTGCCTAAATTGTCAAAATCAATTGGAATTTTTTTGCATCTATAACTTTTTATTAAATGCAGTGTTTAATACTGTTAGAGATATTTAATCAAGATAGTTCCAATAAGTGGTAAATTATATTTGAAATTCATAAATTAATAAACATAATTACTGCTATCGACTATAAAATTGTGATTAAAATTATTGGATTTTGTCAACGAATTTTGTTTGAATTAATAAGATATGTGCATAGAAACATTTAAGGGGACTCGGTACCAAAAATTTTATTTTTGTAAATAACAATAATATTTAAGTTTTTGGATGATGTTTCAATAAAGCATAATCATTACATACAATAATAGACCTTAAATTGATAATACAATAGTAACTTTTTTTTTAAATTTAATTTTTTTAAAATTTTTTAACACTTTTAAAATTTCTTCTTCTTTTTTAATTTTGGTGTTTGAAACAAGATTTTTTTATCTTATACTCAGGGTACTCTTTTCTACAAAAGTAAGCATCAGAATTTTTGATATAAAAATTAGATCGGAAGAAAAAAATTAATAATTGGATGTCTATGGAAAAACCCCTTGAAAATAGCATATATTTCAAATTCACATTAAAAAAAATTTTTTTTTTAAAGATATCAAAAAATAAGATGCTTACTTATCATTAATAGCATCTAAAGATACACTAAAAAAAGTTTGAGACAATTTGCTGAAATATTCTGGAAGCCTTAGCATTTTGATTATATAGGAAATCTGAAAAATTACGAACTGAGAAAAATGAGTTTAAACATTTCATTTACAAAGAAACAATGCTAAATTTTATCCAAATGTCTCCAAACTTTTTCTCAATGAATAATGGAACATTTTTTTAGTTTTCCTCACCAGAAGAAAGTGTTAGATGTTAAAATCATGGAATTAGAAGCTAATGTATATGGTAGCACTTAGTTATTAAATAAACAAAATTGCACATTTTCAGTAGAAAAATACCCCACAATTGCAAAAGTAGACATTATAATCATTTTTAATCTGTTATATATATATATATATATATATATATATATATATGTATATATATGTGTGTGTGTGTATAATAATTATACTTATTCAATAAATCATGATAAATTATTAATAAAATAAAATCATAGCTCATATTTATATTTAAATTAAATGTAAATACCAATACTTAAAAAATTTCATAATTATTTAAAGGGCACCAATTATAAATTAAAAAATAACCAGGTCTATATGTAATGCCTTCTCGTTTCTTTTCTAAACGTTCTCTTTTAGTTATGGCATCTTTCACAAGTGTTCTTGCTCGTTGGTACTTAAATGTGCTTCTTCGCAATCTAAAAGAATTTTTTTGCAAGTCTGGCAGTCTGGTACACGAATTTTAGTTCTAGAGTTTTATGAATTTCTCTTAGAGTAGAAGTGACACCTTTATTATATTCACAAATCACTTCCCCCACTGATCTATGTACACGCTTTTTGAACACAAATATGTCTTTCGAACACCTAGCCCATATCATACTATGCAAGCTTTCATTTGCATTTTTAGTTTTGCATCTGATACATCTTTCTAAAAGACCATTTGATGCCAGTCTTTGATAGACAGGAAATATTTTTGGCAAATATTCCTGGTTAATTGGTGTACCAACATGAAACACCAGAGAGTGTAAAAACCAGAGAGTTGGTTAGTTTTTCTACTGTAAACAATGAAGTAGGTGTGGCATTTAAAGGGACATTTAAAAACAGAGGTTTGCGAAATTAACCATATCTCCTTTACTATTAATCAGATCATCAAGAAATTTAGTCAGAATGTTCTACAGATGTTAAGGTTCATTTTGGGGTAAAAATCTGCAATTCGACAATTTTATCATTTTTCGTCAAAATGAGAGGTACTGAGTCCCCTTAAATATATATGATGGCCTTATTTCAATAGTAGTCCAACTCAATTTTTGTTCATTTTGAGATACAGAGCCTTAAAGTCTAATGAGTGCTGAGAAATGACTGCGGAAGTCTGATTTGTAATGTCCTCTGTTGGCAGCAGAAATAAGCTGGAGTCACACCAGTTTTAAAATGAGTTAGAAATGACTTGTATGTATTAGTAGGTGAGTCTAACTCCATTTTTTTTAAAGTGGAGTTGAACCACTATTCATATGTATGTAGATATATCAAATCTGTAAATCTATTCTTGTAAAAGTTTATAAAGGATATCAGCTTACATAGACAAGCACAAAGTAATAATGTCTGCTACTCTCTCCAGATTTTAAGACACTGACTGGTTCGAACGAAACAAAATATTCCGTTTGATTAATGTACTCGATTTCAAAATCAATTTTCAAGTGTAAAATTTTTCTAAAACTTATTAAAAAAATCCTCAATGAAAGAAACGATACTCGGATTCAGTGGAGTGCAATTTATTTACATGGAATAAAAATTTCAAACAATCTCATCTTTTTCATAATCGAAAAAAAGTAAGTTTTTGTATCTGCATTGTATAAGCTGTATTCGACAAATGCAAGTGATAGATTTTTCTTCAAATACCAAAGGCACACAATTTTATTGCTTAAGAATGTATGCGAGCATTATAAATCTTAAAATTCATCAAAAAAATGTTTACAGAATTCACATATGTTTTTTTGAACAAGACAAATGGTTGCATTTTAAATGATTTAGACACACGCATAGAAACGTATAATCAGGATCGCATACAATGCGACTAAGCAAACTCGTTGTGAGATAAGTACAAAAACAAAATAAATAGAGGAAAGCTCCTGAACCAACAATAAAATAACAAGAAGAGAACTGAAACCAACCTCTTTAGTTTTACATAAAAACTTCAAACACTGCATAGATTACAAACTCTAATTTGACAGAAAACTGTTTCAGGTCGGCTTTTGAGGTCTTATATAAAAAAATTCCTCCTACTAGAGTTAATTACCGAATGTTTTGTTAATATGTTCTAAAATTACTGGATACCCACCGGAGTTTTGATTTCTTAAATGCCTAAGATGTCTTGTTCAGTTTTTTTAAACTTTGCTTGGATTCATAAAACAGAAGAATATATCTATGGTGCCCGGTGTAAAGGGCTTAAGTAAAAAAAAGTGATTTTTAGATATTTGTTAGTATTGATAAAAAAACAAAAATCTTTTGACTTGTATAAAAGGCTTAAGTCTATCAATTTTGTATACAAAAGTAAAATTTTTGTGCAAGAGACTCAAGTCGAAATTATTGTTCTGCGATTGGTATAAAAGCCAAAAACTTGGAATATTTATTCACTGTTTTTCAGTTAAGTCCTTTATACCGGGCACCATAGATATAAATCGTGTCTCGTGCATTGAAACACTTCCAGTACCGTATATGTTCCTTACTCTTTTTAATTGTTTCCTTAATTTTGTTAATTTAAATAATATTCAGATCAACTAAAAGAAAACTAACTATCATTAATTCATCCAATGCTTTCTAGAGCATTCTACGATAATATGAAACAACATGATATAGCATTCATAACCCTCATAAAATATCACATAATTGTTTGGAAACGTCATAACGCCGAGCACATATTTAAGATAAAATTATTTTCCTAGAAATATTTGTATAATAAAAGCCAAATGGGACATTTTATGATCAAAAAATCTTAATGCTTCTAACCTATGCTTGTTTCATTTTTATATACTGCTATGATATTTAAGCTTTGCGCTTAAATATTACCGCAACGTGAAAGGCTGATTTGTTATTCTAACAATTAAAATGCACTTTAGAACCCTAAAGATGTATTATGAATGAAATCTGCATTTAACCAGAGCCCGTTCCTCGTTTATATTCATGATATTTAAATACAACATATTTATTTTAATGTTATGGTCACAGTTCGGTCCTTAAATACGCCTTGACATAATTCAAAAGTCGTAAAGTGTTTCCATTATTTGAAGTATGAATTGTGTATTTTTTTTTGTTTTTTGCTTTGAACCTAAATTCAGTGCAAAAGCATTTGAACGCCAATAACGAGGCATCATTAGTCTGTTTACGACACACACTAAGAAACACATGCCACAGAGATTAGTTTTCGGCATTTGAACTTCAGAGCTGTTAAATATGATACTAATTGAACCGGCGCAAAGTTCTTGACTATTTCCCGGCGAATGAAAACACTAAAGGCTATCTTTTTTTATTCCATGAAACAAAACAAAAAAAATTGAAAAGAAACATTTCAAGCTTGAAAAATTAGCAGTGTTTTTAATTTATTGTAACTATTCAAAGGCTTCAGTCTTAATGTTAAGTTTCTTAATATTATTCATAAAAAATATGAAAAGCTTAGATTGTGAATGTATAATGTCTTTCTAATTTGTAATGTATGAACTTATATTTTTTGCAACTTTATTTTTCTATATTCCCTTTTATGGATATAACATGATTGGCATAGGATATCCATTTTTTAAAAATTAATTAAGGATACTTTTTTTTTAGTATTTCGATTTGTTAAAAACGAAATTTTTTTAAAATGATCTGCTAATGAAACATAATGTGGTGATTTTTCTAAAAGTAATATCAAATTTATATCTACAAAAAGCATAAGATAGAGTTCTGTGTCCTTTAACGAAATGAAAAAAAATTCTGATTTAGATTGCTAGTCTTGATCTTACCCCACTCACATATACTTATTCCATTGTATAATGTAATATTTATGTAGTGCTATGAGACAGGAAACATTTAAGATGACTATCTCTGAAAGTAATCTGAGAATGGGGTACTTACATTGCACTAACTTATGCATTGTCTTTAACAATGAATAGATATAAAGGGTACTTAGCCATATAAAATCTTCATGTTAGCTCTGAAAGTCACACCTTCGGTTTAGATAGATAAATATTTTTCTTTGAATATTTGAATACATTTTTTATGGGCTGCTTGTCATAATATTAATCGAATTTTAGTGATACATAGGTATTTTTTATGGTTTCATCAGATTTAGACTGCTATCATACACGCTCTAAAATATGCTATTAAATATTTTAAAAGCGAAGTGGTAACTTAACAAGCAAATGACATTACCAACCGATACAGGGTCACATCTATAAGGTTTATTTAAAAAGTATCCACCCTTTGCATATAAATTATATATCACTTTCTGAGACGGAGAAATAACACATTTGTGTCTTAACACGTTTCAGTTTGGCAGAAATATTTTAAAGAATTCTGTTTTTCGTTTCAGGCGCTTAAGAACGATTTTATGATTTATTGTCCCTCCCGAAATCTGGAAACTTTGAGCGGGGTTTTAGCTTGATAACAATAAAAAATATCATAGAGTCACGTCTAATTACTAGATAATCTACTAAACCAACGACATGTTGTGCTTGGATAATGATATCGAATTTATATTAGAAGAATAAGCGAAGACGTTTCCATGGTTGTCAAATAGCTGCTTTCTGAACGTCGGGAATATTGTTTTGAAATGGACAACGAGTAACATTTGTTGATAGTTTTAACTACTGGACGTATTCATGATACATAATATTTGGGGTGCGGGTGAAAATTATTTAACCCTTAGCACACGACAGAAATTCACTCAACACAGCATTTTTGCTTCCGAAATAAAACTGCTCTCGGAAACAGAAAACATTTTCCAAGACTAGTGAGAAAGGAGAAACCACTCCATCATGCGCGTTAATTACTGTATTGGAATCATCCCTCCCTAATCCCTCAAATCAACCCTATATGTTGGAAACATTTAGGGATGAGCCCTAAATATTTAGGATTTAAACATGCTGAGTGAATTTTTGTCGTGTGCAACGGATTTACACGCACTTTTCTGTGTTGTGGATCTGTAGTTTTCATTTTGGACTGCACGTTCGTTTAAGATAAATCCTATTTGCTCTGTGGGTTACATCGGTATACTTAAGCCTCATCTTTGGAAGGTATGCATTTCTCATTAAAAAATTTCTTGAACAACGCTAACCCTCTACAGAGAGTATTGTTTGACTGTATGAAAACCTCTCTCCAAAAACGTGGAAGCCATTATCAATATTACCAAAGATTACGTTGAAATATCCCTTCGTCTCAATCGTTGTTCCATGAGCAAACTCTGGATGAAACCAGTGATAGAATCACGGCCTTAAGTAACACTTTCAGCAATACTGTACTAGGTTTATGACCTATCGTGCTGTAAATCACTCTGACGTTCTCTCATCTTTGTACCGATTCTACTCGTTCACTAATGTGCGCTACTCAATGTTTTTTTGTTCATTTTAAACGAATTCCCAGAGAATGTTTTACCGACCTGAGCGCTGATTTTATGGATTTGGTTTCGAGGTTTGTATACTGGACATTATGACAGCCTTAGATACGTGTAGCCCGTCAGAATCGACTTTATATAGTATGTTCTACTCGGTTTAGTTCTCAAGCAGGAAAATATAATTGTAGTGTTCAGAAAACTAAACGGGACACCCAATTAAAAATAAATCTCTCAAATTTGAAAATAATATGATTAAACTGTTTCTAAAAGCCTGTTTTTGTCATAATATTTACCTGTTATTTTTATATTTCTTAAATTTTAGATTAAACTTTTTTTTCCTCCGTTATAGGTCTGAATAGATATTTTTAAGTGATAGTATACATTTTGCTTCAATAATCCCAAACTATTATTCAAAGCAATTGCCTAATTAAATTTGAATTAACATTAAAACCACCCTGTAAACTTAAATTCTTCCAAATGTGTCTCAAAAGAAGATTGTTTTATTAAAAAGTATCGTATTTTCAACAAATTTTTAAATTATTCAGTTTTTTCCAGTCAACATAAAAATAAAATTTTAAGGATGATAATTTCGATTAACTTCGAGTCATTCCTTAATCGTCTCTCAAGTTTTGTATTTTCCTATCATTTAACCGTAAAAGGAAAATTATTCTATTTCTAATATATCATTTACATACAACTAAAGTTTAAACATTTATTTTAAATATCAATTTTACGTGAAGTTCAAATATTTTACATTAAGAGGGTAACGTTTATTTTGAATGCAAGATAATTTAATATTGAACGGAATGCACGAACAGGTTTATGATGTAAATACCTGACCCAGAATTTTTATCAGCACTGAAAATTAGTCACAAATTTTCAAACCTAGAAAACAAACGTAAATTCAAAATCTTTAACCCTCGCTCTTACAGAGATAAACTAAAAATTTGTGGGTATTAAATAAAATAAAGTAAAGATGAAATTAATTATGCATTAGCAGCTCTCGTTTAAGGATATCTTATGGCGAGTAATTATCGTTGAAATCTAACTTTATGGTGCTCGTTCAATACTTAATCGAGTAAAACTTAGCTCCAAAGCGACGTTCAGAAATCCTTAAGGAGAAATATTTCAGATTTACTAACCTTCTTAAATTTCTTCTCTTTATCATTAATAGCCATTCTTAGCTTCAGGCTTCGCACATCTTTTAAAGGTATGTCCAGTCTTAAAACTTCTTTGTTTAATTCTAGTAACGAGCAAATATAAAATTAATTTGCCGGTTTTATAGGACCACTAAATATTGTCCACCGCCTTATCACCCAAGTTCATGACAAGGTTTATGTTACATAAATTTCTTACTGTTTTTACTGTTGAGCAGGAGGTGAATGTCTTTTATTTGGTTTTTAAATAGTGCTTCATGCCTTCGCCAGAAACGAAAAGCGATTTATCTGAAACAAACATCTAAATACTATTTTTTATTACTTTAAAACTGTTGTTAATCTATCTATTTCTTATTCCCACTTAAGGTAATGTTTTTTACCAGTTTTAGCGCAATAGTATTTTATAATTAAAAAATCTTATTATAGTACCAGTTAAAAAATGGGCTACAGATTCTGATGTACAGCTGCAAAATATTCTGTTTGCTAAGATATACTTCTTAAAATTCTTCCTTAGAAAGGAAGAATTTAAAAATTATATTATAAATGTTAGTGATTAATATTAATGACATTATTTGGAGGCTATTTTTCCTAAAAACTCACTCCTCATTTCTGATTAAGAATTTTCAGTGATATCATATTTATATTCTTCATTACTAATAAAGAATTTCAGAGTGATATGTTATAGAAAATTCTTCAGTAGAAATCAAGAGTGATTTTTAAAGAAGAATAACATCAACATAATTTCAATAACATCAGTCATTACTGCCTAGAAAAGTTACGTGCTTAATAAATCACTTTTTTAAGTAATACGTTTTATTTTCTAGTTGCTTACTCAAATTAATTAAAAAGAGAAAAACCTTAATACTATAAAATACGTGAAAAAGGGTGTCAAAATGTTATTGTATAATTGTGAAATTTCTGTGGATTTTCATTTGAAAATTATGACAATCATTAAAGTAGAGCAAATTTCCGTTATTAGTCTCTTATTTATAAATGTATGCAATATTCTATTGCTCTGCCTACATCAAGATTTACAAAATTAAAAACAAGGCCAAATCAGCAAAAAATCTGTGATAAAAATTCTGTTACGTAATTTAAAAAAATTCTGAAGGTATATAAGCAACAGTTTATTGTTGGATTCAAAATTTTTTCGGGTCTGGTATTTTTGAAAAATCACGAGGAGTGATTTTTTAGGAAAAATAGCCTCCAAATAATGTCATTAATATTAATCACTAACATTTATAATACAATTCTAAAATTCTCTTCATTTCTAAGGAAGAATTTTAAGAAGTATATCTTATCAAACATAATTTTTTACAGCTATACATCATAATCTTTAGCCCATTTTTTTAACTGATACTATAAGAAGATTTTTCAATTATAAAATACTGTTGAGCCAAAACTGGTAGAAAACATTACTTAAAGTGGGAATAAGAAATATATAGACTTTCGTAATCAAATATATGAAATAAAAGCATTTTTTTTCATTTATTTATTTATATTTTCTGAATTTATATTAACTGTTTACATTTGATTTAGTCTGATTTAACTTTAGAAAGTTTTATTCCCCAAATGGCGAAGTGTTAAAACATGATTTAGGTACAAAAATTTAGAAAATAATAACAATAATGCAGATTTAAAGAATAAATTTTTATAAAAGAAAATATATATTTTTTCTCCCTTCTCTCATCTTTACAACCCCAAAAGCTTCTTAAATTTGATTGCATCCATAGGTCTTTTTCTTTTTCTACAAACAAAATGCATTTCGAATTGAGAAAGCCCTACAGCATTTTAAAAAGTATGTGAAATCTAAACTGAATTTATCTTGAAACTGCTGGAAACTGTCTTTTTTTCCTTTTTATTGTCATCAAAAGGCAGATAGCTAATAAGTGTATCACTTAACACACTTTACAAGGAAAAAATGGCAAGATTGTGTAAAAACCTAAACCTATTTTAATACCTATTTTTCATAAGATTTAATTATTTTACGTTAAAGAGGGTAAGGGTAGTTTTAGATTCAATATAATTTTATATTTAAATAATGCATAAACAACTTTAATACCTAAATACCTGGCACTGAATTTTTATCAGCTTTGAAAATTAGTCATAAATTTATAATCCTAGAAAACAAGTGTGAATATAAAATTTTTCAACTATGTTCTCATAAAGACATACAAAATATTTGTGGGTATCAAATAAAAGTAATGCTTTGATATTAAAGCCACCGATTAAAAATTTATTGGCATAATTATCGACAATTATATTTTTCAAATTCCTCAGGTACCGAAATAAGACTTATCACATTATTTTGCATAAATATTTTATTATGATGATATCATTAGAGGAGGAAACGTGACCTTAAGTGACTATATCAAAGTTTGTCACGTACGTATGGGAAGATTTACATTACATTACATTCATGGTATATCAGAAGCTTATGTCCTACTTAAGTGATTGAATGGAAATTTGTCACGTTCGTATCAAAGGGTATTTATATCAGCAAATGCTGTAGTAGATGCCAAATTATGTATATTGCAAAAAATTCTTCATAAATTTTTTGTTCTTCACCTGTGATCATCATTTAGTGATTTAGTGCAAGTTATGATTTAGTGTAATGTAGTGTGATTTAGAGTGATTTAGTGTGAATTTGAACGATATTTGAGAGCTCTAGTTTTTTTAGTTCGATTGAGCTTACACGGAAAATAATTTTCGTTCAATAGAACGAGATTAGAACTTTACTCTAAGATTGTGCCAAAAACAACTTTTTAGAGAGTATATGTGTCCGAGATTCCATTTTTCCATTATTTCATATAGTAGAATTCTCAAAGGGAAAGCAATATTTATGAGTTGGTTATTAATAAAATAACGCTGAAAAGTCATCACTGTCTTGGTATGTTTCATAAATTCTTAGGAATAATATAACATATATTTTATAGTAAAATTATCCATAACGCAGTTCCTTTAGTATTTATAATATTTATACGCATAAAGTATTTGTATATATGTCTGTACAAAACACATATTTATCAGTAAATCTATCTGTGTGGAATAAATAAAAAAAAGAAAAGAGAATAATAATTAAAGAAACCTCTCACAGAACCAATTTTTCGGATAAAAACAGTTAAAATCATATGAATTTCCTTATTATCCTGTAAATCATAAAATATTTGCAAAAATAACTGCAAAAAATTCATATTTACCTACACATAAGGGCATGGGTGATGAAATTATGAAGAAAAATGATAATAGTAATTTGATAAAACTGTAAGGAAAATATATATTGAAGATCAAAAAGGAAAATTAAAATCATATAAATTTCTTTATTCTGAAACACCGTGATTCACTTCAGGAAATATAAGGTGGATAAATTTTTAACCCGAATTTTCTTGAAGAGATCGAGATAAAAGATTATGAATAGTCCTTTGTTTTGTTTCCATGTCAAAATTTTTAAACACAGGATTAAACAATAAACAACTTATCTTACAGTTATATATATATATATATTGTCCCGTCGCAGCCCCTTTTTTTACAAGCAGTGGACTTAATTGTCTCTTCTCACACATGTGCTGTTTTGGAGAACTGTTTGAAAGAGTTTCAGATGTGTGCGAGGCATCCGGAAAGATTTTCCTGGCGGCGGAGGAACTCAAAAGGAAGAAATAATGATGTTTTCTATTCCAGAAAGCCCCATCCGTTGCAGGTTAACGGACCCGAGGGCGACTGTCCAGTAATTTGGAGACAGAGAATGACGAAATGTGGGTTAGTACTGAGTGCCGCCCAATTGAGAAATGACAGTCAGAGGATGGAGAGCGGAAGTGCGGGAAAAGACCCGGAAATGAGGACTGCTAATCGTCTCCGGAATATTCCAGGCTTTTCGAGAATGAACCGGGGAGGAGGTGATAAAAGGAGGTAACCTTTGGTCTCAAGGACAGACTTTGCTGACGACGCTGGACAGCGGTCGTTCTGAGAGGCAGGGGTTTGTTTCCGATAGAGGAATTTTTTTGGCCGGCGGGCTTGGGATCAGATGCGTGCATTTGGGCCGCGTCCCCATGAAATTGCCAACTTTGGCGTTGAGCCACTTCTCTACTGCAAGGGCAGTATTGTATATATTTTGTACATATGTGTAAATGCAGAATTGAATAAAGAGTATTTTATTTTCTCTAAGTCTGTCTCCTTTCAGATAATTTATGTGGACTTTTTGGCTAGAGATTAGCCAGGCTCGGTTTAACGCTATATACGTGCTCGGCAGTGAAGCTACATTGTGGGGACGTGATAATATATATATATATATATATATATAGATAGATAGATAGTATTATATTTAAAAATTTTTGTAAACACTACAGCTTTGTTTTCATTTCCTTCAAAATAGCAAGTGACGTATAATAACATATCCAAGTAGAACATCATGCTTAAACAGATGATACGCTTTATGTGCCAGAAGAAAGGTATGATACAAAACTTTCATTTCAATCCTACCTGAAAGGAACAATAAATATAAAATGTAGCTTCCGAGGCAGATTTTCCCTCGAAGAAATTTAATCTTCTGTTAGGCAATTGAAATTCCATCTAACTCATGCGCTGTATTTAGTGCATTCTCCTAAATCCTGACAGCCAGTTTATTTTAATTTCGTAAAGAAATGAATTGCTCTCAAAATATCTCATTCGCTGAAGAACATAATTATTTAATCGTAACAATTTGTAAATTTTTGGAAGATGCAAAAATAACGTGTTACTACGCAAATCCATCATCATTAACGTAATCAAACTTAATTCCGAAACATAACAAAATGTAATTAAACAGTCCCCCCCCCCACATACACACACACAGTTTACCCGTAAACATAACGTGAAAATGCGCACCGTACGAACATAACACACACAATAAAATTTGGCAGAACTATGAAGAGAGAAAATATTCGAATGCGAGAAGAGTAATTAATGAAATAGTTGTCGTCCTAATTAAATGGGTAATATCACATGCTCAGCGGAAGAGGGCTCCAGATTTAGTTAAATTCCTGAGATTCATTTGTTGGAATATTGCAGCATGGATGAGAAAGACAGATAGTGCCTGAGATTATTTCCTGTGTTACTTTACTTTGGAAAGAAAAGATGAAAATTTCGATATATGTGGATTTTATTTGTTAAATACAAAAGTCCCTCAATATATATATATATATATATATATATATATATATATATATATATATATAGTGGAATCTCGATGTATCGTTTTCCAAGGGACCGACTGAAATGAACTAATCATACGGGAAAACGATGATTCGGAGGACGATAGATCGAGATTCCACTATATATATATATATATATATATATATATATATATATATATATATATATATATATATATATATATATATATAAATATATAAATATATATATATATATATATATATATATATATATATATATATATATATATATATATAATATATATATATATATATATATATATATATATATATATATAATATATATATATATATATATATATATATATATATATATATATATATATATATATATATATATATATGTATATACATATTTATATAAACACAGGGTTGGTCGTCTTGGCGGATTTAGTTCCCCGATGTGGTGAGTGGAAAGTGTGTCATGCTTCTCTAACACGGTAAAAATATCCTCTTATAAGACTGCACAAGGTAAAGACTCTACGTCATTTAATTTATATGTTCAAATATTCATGCAATAGTACAGTCAAACGTGTTAACTTTTGAAATGATAGAATGCCTGCTAAACTACTAAGGAGTGCCCACCCTTGCCTTCTGCCATATATTCGTGATAAGAGAGAGACTGATGTCTCATCCAACAAATTACAGTTTCGAACAGCAGCAACCAACAATCTGTCCGTCATTGAATCAAGTTTGGTGCAATACTTCAAACATATTCTGTGCCCGATCGCTATAATGTGCAGTTTGCAAGGTAAATGCTACAAACGTTAAATGTCATCACATTTTTGGCACTTTATTACAAAATAAGTTTTGTTTTATATTATTTCCCTTTGATATAGCCTCATGAGTACTTTCTTAGACTATTTACATGTAAATTACAATTTTATATTCAGCAAGGTTAATTTATTAAATGTAGATTATTTGACCTTTTGGAGGTTTCGAGTGAATAAATCCTAACTCGAAAATTACCAGTACAGTCATCAATTTTGAATAGAAATTGTGTATAGTTATAAAAGTAAATTAATTTCGCAGGTATAATTGATACTTAGCGAAATTATAAATAGATTTGTTTTCAATACATTACTTCTTTCAACCCGAAATCACGTACAGTCGAACCCCGTTACACCGAACTTCAAGGGACCAAAGGTTTTGTTCGCTTTATCCGGTGGTTCACTATATCCGAACCGTTAAGAAAAATACTAGAGTTCCCAAAATGTTCCCAACTTGTAAGTTGTAATGTGTATTCAATAATGAGGTATTAAAAAAATTACAAAATCTATTAAAAATTATCATTAATGAATTAAATCAACTAAAATTGACTACATTAAACTGACACAATTCTAATTAAATTACTCACAATATAAAAACGGTGGGATCAAAATTTTCGTTCGTTATAGCCGTGAAATCGTTATGTACCGGATTCGCTATAGCGGTGTTCGACTGTATTTCAATCAGTGTCTAACGCTATTTGATGTGGCACAGGAAGAGATAATTGAGTCCAAGCAGATAATAATAAAATACAACGTGCATCATTTAAAGAAAATGTCCTTGAACTCGACATCAATTTTTTCGTTACCTGCTACTTGTGCAATCTTTGCTAAGAACATCCATTTTTAAGCGTATGTGATTGGGAATGCGTATCATAAATGCATAATCGGATATGCATATTGAACTGTTCCCTTAAGTCTTTGTTCTGGAACTTATTTCCACCCTTGTCAGTCTGATTTTACAAAACAGCGACGGCTGGAGATCGATCATATAATGAGGCTTTTCAGATTTGTGTGGTCATTTATAGTAGAATGATTTCCGAACTCTTATAAGTCCGACAAGAAAGCAATAGACTCCCTATACATTACAGAGAGTTGCATTAAAGCTCACAGGGAGTGGCAGCCCGTTGAATACTGAAGAAATAATGAATGGGCCAATGATTAATAGAGCAGAAAATCTGAAAGAGTAAATGATAAATGATGCAATATTTTTAAGTCAAGGATGCAAGCAGGAACACAATGCTCGTTTAAACAACGTAAAGTAAAATTCAGACGTTTAAATTCATTGACTTTATTTGCAAAATGGCATAGTTCAACTAAATGATTTTATACACAGCTTGTTCATGATGTTTTCCTCATAATTTTATAATCCATTTCAGTGTTTATTCTCATATTTCATTTTCCGTTCTCAACGTTTTAAGCAGATATGTTATATTTAATCATCACATTTAATCAGCATATGCCATGTGCCACATATGTCATATTTAATCACCATAATTTCTTTTCACCAATTTTTCTCATTTTTCAATCACTTATTATTTTTACATCCGATAGAATGGTATAACAAGTCATATTATTTGCTGTTCCCTGAAACAGAAAAATAATTGGGCTTTCATAAATAAACCGAGTTACAGTAGCTTGTAATATTAGAAGTAATTAAACTTTACATATGGATAAGCCATTCTGCGTATTCTACAACAGCCCACAAAATACTCTAAGGTGATATATTTTTTAACATTTTATTGTGTCTGGTATGGTTTCCTAATATTCCCCTTTAGAACACTGAAATTGAAGGATCCCTACCGTTCAAAAATAGTGTTCAATAATTATGCACATTATCATTGATTTATATACCGGGTGTTCCAAAAATGACCGACGATTTGAAAAATCAATTAAAGAAAAACGGATGGTTATAGAAAGACACGGTTTGCTGCATTCTGCTTAGGTAGCCAGGGAATTTGTTCTCACCAATTTTCAAAATTAGTTACAAAGTTCGTCAACAGATGGTGCTGCTGACTGGGAAATCTATAAAACAATGTTTTTAAAGCAAGAAACATACGCAAAGTGGCATCAATTGGCCTATATATTCGCCAGATTTGACGCCATGCGATTTTTTTCTTTGGGGGTACTTGAAAAACCAGATGTATCGTCACAATCCACAAACTGTAGATGAACTGGAACAATACATCTCTGCTGCTTGTCAGAACATTCAAACTGAAATGTTTGCACGGGCGTCTGAAAATTTTGGCCTCAGACTGCGCCACGTTGTTGCTGCAAACGGTGGTTATTTTGAAAACATTGTTTTATAGGTTTCCCAGTCAGCAGCGCCATCTGTTGGCGAACTTTGTAACTAATTTTGAAAATTGGTGAGAATAAATTCCCTGGTTACCTAAGCAGAATGCAGCAAACCGTACATTTCTATCGCCTTCCGTTTTTCTTTAATTGATTTTTCAAATCGTCGGTCATTTTTGGGACACCCGGTATATATATATATATATATATATATATATATATATATATATATATATATATATATATATATATATATATATATATATATAAATATAAATCCAGAAATTTCGCATTTTTTATAAGGAATCACAATTTTACTTACTTGGTTAGTTAAGTATTAAAGTTCTTAGTTAAAAGCTAACATTGTAGTAGTCTCCACATTCGCTTCCTTAAATCTTTTGCAATAAGTAATAAGCAAATTTCGCTCTCAGTTAAAGACCGTAGATGGTCTTAGATAAGCAATTATGTTAATAAATTATTACTATTATTACCTAATTTTGCAAAAAGCCGTTTATCACCGAGTAGTATTAAAAAAAATAATTTTCGCATTTATTAGCTCATATCCGCAAATTTCGCTTTTATTCGCATCTATTTCACAAATACGAAAATTACACATCCTTATGTATGTAACATAGTTTTAACAGCTTTCCAGAGGCGGTAGGACGTACTAACTTACTGAAAAAGGGGAATAACTTGTGAAAGGAAAACATCAAAAAAGAAAAAAAAATGAAGTAGGAAATTTTGCACATAGGACATTTTAAATAAGAACGACAAATTAGTTGTATTAAAAAATTTTAAAGGGCATCTATAGGAATATCTTGACTGGATATTTAATTTTAAAGGTTTTATATTGAAGCAACAGACTGAAACAAAACAGCTTTTGCAATACCGTCAACTGGGGTACCTTTGTCAAAAATTTTCATGTTATTTCAATGGAATAGCAAATAATAGTTGTAAACCAATTAAAATTTTATATGGTAAGTGGTTTATATTAAACATATTTAACTGTAATATAAACCATTGTTAAAGTATACATACAAAATTTAAAAAAAATTTAATTTTTTAAAATTTTTTTATCTAATGTTACCTTGAATTGGAGTAACTTTGGCCCAGCTTTTGAAAACCAAACATTTAAAATGTTGAGATAGCTTAGGCCAATGTTAGACCATGTACAAGTATTGGCAAATTACCTATCAATAATATCTTATCTAATCCGAGTTAATCTGAAGCTTAATTTAGAAAAAAATCAATAAATCAACATTTTTTCTATGCAAAACTGATTATATTTTTAAATTGCAAGTGGAATTTTCAAATAAAATAAAATAATAATAGATAAACAGTAAACAGTAATATAACAGTCTTATATGTTTTGATGAATTTATAGTCCAAACTATGGAGAAGAAACATAATCCAGTTCTGGAAAAATAAACTGATTCCTCTTTGACTCTATTTTCGGAGGATGGAATTTCCCGCACATTTCTTCCCACTGATAATTTATACATTTTTTTTTCTGGCCACACCAAAATTTGAGTTTTCTTTTCATACATTCTCCAGTCGGTCGATATCTGTTAAACTCAAATTCTTTCCAGGATATTTAACACCATCGTACTTCACAATAACAAAATCATCTACAGCATACATGCACAAATTCAGAGTCCGCATGTCATTGAAATTTTCTGGCTTGTTTGTAATGTTTTGTTTATTACTTTCTGACGAGCTGGAGTATTGTCGTATTCGCCTCTTTGAAACTGGACCCTTTTTAGAGGTAGAAGGAGTAGTTGGAATAACTTTGGCCCAACTGCCATGTTGGGCCAAAGTTACCCCAAGTCCTGGGACAAAGTTTGCCTAGTGTAGTAAATATTCATTAGTTGGCAAACCACAAAATAAATCAAGATAATGACAGTGAAACAAGTTGAAACAATTAATAATAAACTGAGGCAATTCGCTCACCTACTCTGAATCCGTACTCTATCATATTTACAAGGAAAAGACAACAACAATATACGTTTCAGTGATACCAAAGTGGAGCTGAACTGTACTTGCGGTAAATTGAGGAACTACAAGATAAAACTATGAGAAAGTCAAGGCAGTACTACCACCCATTGGCCCTTGCAATAAACAAGTGATAATCAGTCTCCTTTGTCTAGATACAGCACATACAATCTTTTTTCGTTTGTTGGGACAAAGTTACCCGCAAGGGCCAAAGATACCCCTGTTGAAAGTAGCGAAATTAAAATCGAAAGAATTTTCTTCATTTTGCATTAAAATTTTCCAACTTATACATAGTACAAGAAATAACACAAATTTTCAGCACTTTCACTGAGATTCACTCTTGCAAAAATTATATTCGTGAAAATTTAATTATGTATTTACAATAAACTTAAAGCATTTTTAATCAAAGTCAGTTTTAAACGCAAACTATGCACTCGCATTTTCTTCTTTAAATAACATCGATCCATAAATAAAACAGCAAAACGACGATAATATTTCACTCTCCCATCGAAAGCTTATATACTCAGATCAATTATAAAGGGATTTTCGCGAGTCATCAATTTTTCGAGAATAATCTGCAGATTATAAATGAAGTGCGGATTGCCGCATCCTACTTCTCGAAATATCAATTTCCGCTTAAATAACAATTTATTGATGCAAAAATTATGCAAGAGATTACAAACTTTAAACGCGCGGACCGGTATAATGCGCGAAGAGAACGCTATACAAAACTCAGCGAATGCGACTCTTGGAACAATAAAAACAAACTCATTCATGTATTATTTATGTTTTGTCATATTTGTCTACATCGATGTAATCTTTACAAATGACCGAAAATTTTACGATATCCAAGAGGAATTAAAATGGGAAACCATCTACTTAGAGTTGCATATATAAAATGTACTAGTTTTAAAAATCTTTATTAATCCTTAAACTGAATAAGAATTTTATTTTTTTTTCATTTCATAGATAAGGAGTAATGCAATTTTGAACAAATTGTCAATAGAGAGTAATTCCAGATTTGGTAAGAATTTTGCGTAAAATTAAATGTTTTGCTGTTCCACATAGTATTGTGCACCACGAAAAATACTTATAGATAGTTTTCGCTTTGCGAATCAGAATACAAGATTTCATTCGACAAGAATATAGATGATATATCAGAGACGACAAATGAATATATATATATATATATATATATATATATATATATATATATATATATATATATATATATATATATATATATATATGATTTGATATTAACACGGGCAAATCATTTGAAAATAAACTTATATAAAAAACAAAATACAGCTAATAACCCTTATTGTGTACTAAATTTTACTAACCATAAACTAAATAATATAAACTTCAATAGTATATTTGATAAACTTCATGATATGTTTCCTATAAATGACATAAAAATAAAACGTGCCTTTAAATATACTATGCCTATGGGTAGACGTATATTTAACTATAATCAGGTATCAAAATATTTTTCTCAGTCAATAAATTTAAAATGTGTTTGTCATCTGCCCAATTACAATAGTTATGTAGATACGACACATGGTCATGTAATAACAGGCAATTTGGATATTGTGGATGATGTAGAACTGCGAGAATTGATGAGTTTGGGAACTAAGTTTAGATTACCTAGTACTAATAATAATCAGAAAATAATAAGTTTCTTAAATGCTGATTTAGATAAATTTATATACAAAATAGCAATTAATTACTCTATACCTACAGAAGCCTTCAACCCATGGAAAATTAATTTACTAAAACTAGTACATGCTAAACTACCCAATAATAGATATAACATTAATAATTTCTATAAACACTTTTAAGCTGCTATTACAAAATTACAAGATGACTTTATACTCACATATGTAGATAAAGCAACCAACAACAATGCAATAACTTGTAAAAAATATTTTGCCATAAGTTTAAAAAAACAGCTCGAAAATAGTGATATTTTTCAGCCATTAAAAGAAACTACTAGTATTATTATTAAGAAAATAATAGCAAAATATAAACTACTAGGTATATCATCTAACAATTATATTTTCCCTTATATTACTTTAGTTCCTAAATTTCATAAAACACCTATTGCTTTTAGAGCAGTAACCTGTGGTCACAACACTTATGCTACTAAAACAAGTGTATTATTATTAAAGTACCTTAAATTAATCTATAAAAATATAACATCTGGTGTTTGTGGTATAATTGATAATAGCTTTAGTCTAATTAAAAAACTACAAACATTAGATAACTGTAAAAATGTAGTAACTTATGATTTTAAAGATCTATTTAATAATATCGATATAATTGATTTAAATAGAATAATCATAATGTTAGTACAAAATAATATTCAATACTTAGGCAACGAAATTAAACTAACTCGTTTCAATAGGCTCCTAGATTTAGTAACTAAACATAATTACATAGTTCATAATAATAGTATATACTTACAGTCCAAAGGTGTACCACAAGGTGGTAATGCTTCAAGTATGCTAGCTAATTTATAGTTATATTATTTTGAAATTAATAATATAGAAAATTGCAATTACAATATATTTAGATATATAGATGATGTAATAGTAATTAATAAAAGTAATAACCCTATACACAAATTTTTACCCTCCTAATCTGGAACTAATTAAAAGTAGCCATGATAATATTAATGTAAAGTTGTTAGATATTAATATTAAATTAAATTCTCACAGCAAGTTTACTTTTGACTTATACGACAAAAGATCTGACTATAATTTTAATATTGTTAAATTTCAAAATTATCTAACCTGTTTACATAAATCTGTTTTTAATAACATTATTGTAAATCAGTTAGTTCGTATAAATAGGCTATGTTCTAAAGACAATAGGATTAAGCATATTTTAGACTTGAAAGCTGTGCTAACACGCAATAATTACCCCGAAAGTCTATCCAAAAACATAATTGGTTGTTTTTGTTTTAATGAATAGTTTGTTCTGTTGCATTAAATATGTTAAACATAACTATAAGATAAAATAGAAAAAATAACTACTAAAAATAAAAATTAAAATAAAAATCATAAGTAAAAATAAAAATAATAATTAAAAATAACTCTTAGTAATAATAACAATAAACTAAATTATTAAGGGTATAATAGTCCAAAAATACGGTAACCTAAGTAAGTCTTTAACTGAGAATCCACTACCTCCATGGTTGCAAGTTTTGTGACGTCAGTCATCTTGCGGTTACAAGTACTTAACTTCCACACTGTCTAGCGCCAGGCTTGTTCTTTGGTTAAGTACTATTATTCAATCTTTATTCAATTTTTAATCATTTCTTCTGTTTTTCATGGATTGTATGGTGTCTGAGTGTGTTTATTGTATAGATCATACTCATCGGAAACAATCCATTGGTTTTTAGACAGCATTGACACCGCTGATGAAGAAATGCTGTCTAAAACCTATTACATACTTTTCTTTTCATGTTGTTTGTTCCTGGCTGCACGTAGTTTTAGATCTATTACTGGTTTTCTCTATCATCTTTATATATATAGATAGATACTGATAGCATACCCTTCATATTTTCAGTTTTATCCTTTCTCTTGGTTTCTCTGTTCTCTTTTAGTTTAGATATGTTAGACATTAATTTAAAAAAAGAAGTATGTAAATTTATACGTTGTTTTTCTTTGTTCAATATGTCTATATTGCAAAATTTTATTTCTAGATTAATGGTGCATAAATAATCATAAATAAGCAATCACGTGTGTTCAATACACCTTTTTAAAAAGTTCCATATTTTTATCAACTCTTATTTCGCTATGTAGCACAATTACGAAAATAAGGAAAATAAAATCAGCTGCTAATACTGATAGTTTACATATAAAATGAATTTAATTCCCTTTACGAAAGAAGTAAATGTTGTAACCTAATGTTTGAAATACTTTTTTTTACCGTAAAACTTTATTTATCATTTTAACATTAGGTGCACTGCATAATAAAAAACTACAATGCATTATTTTTCATTACGTTTGCAGTGAAAACAGGAAGATAAAAGGAACATTTAATTAAATTCAATGAGACATGCTTTCAAAAAGTAATTATAAATTTTAAACGGTAGATCTTAAATTGAGGGTTGTTAATAACAAACTTTAATATGATTTTTATAATCTAAACTCTAAAATTTAATATCGTATGCTCTTAATAGGGAGATTTAAAAATTATTTAATTAGTTAAAATATTTTTATCGAAGTCATTTAAATTATAAAAGAATATGTAAAATGAGATCCCCTTCTTAAGTTAAGAACTTTTTTAAGGATATAAATGGAAATGTTTTAATCTCATGAAAATGGATTTAATAAACTATGTAAATTTTAATTATGACGGAAAAAACTATGAATCCGATTTATATATTTTTTTTTCTATGAATGCATTTATCTCACCAATGTAGGGTATAATTTTAATGACTCTGAAAGGTAAGTCTAATGGAACCATTTTTTTACGTCGCTAAATAATATGAGAACCACTACAAGGTTAAAATAGTATTAGTCAATCTGTGTCTTGACTCTCCCTTGAAATAAGGGTTGTCAATTTAATTTAAATATATTTTTTTTATAATCTGAAATCTAAAACTTAATTTCTTAGATTCTTAACGGGGAAATTTAAATTAAAATATTACTACTTTAAATAATTAAATTACTTTAATCGAAGTCACTTTAAGTTGTAAAAGAATATATATAAATAAAATTCCTTCCTTATGTAAAGAGATCTTTTAAGGACGTAAATGAAAATGTTTAATCTCGTGAAACTGAATATACTAATTGCATTGATATAAAATTATGACGTAAAAACTGTCAATGCGACTGCAAACTTAGGAATGTATGGATATAATTTTAAATTTCAGAGGTAGCTATCCTAACTAAATATGTGAAACACTTCAAGGTTTAAATGGTAATAGTGGAACAATTCCTGAACAAAGAATAAAATGCATAATATAGTACGGCTTGATCCGAGTTCAGAAATAAATACCTATGAATAGCTAACTCGGTGGAAATATTTAATTTTATTTTTTACCCTACTAATGTTGAATCTAAATCCTAGCTTAAAGCATTTCGCAACTATGCGATCGAAAATGTTATAGCTGACGCACCCGCAGGCTCCGTCAATCATTTGTCTCCGTAGATCTCAACAGTGGAGAATCTGCATTTCACCCCATGGCTGAAATGCAGATACCCCCATGGCCCATATATATATATATATATATATATATATATATATATATATATATATATATATATATATATATATATATATATATATATATATATATATATATATATATATATATATATATATATATAGATATAGATATAGATATAAGTAACCTCGGCTGCATGCTTGTTCTTGA
This sequence comes from Dolomedes plantarius, assembly GCA_907164885.2. Taxonomy (NCBI): domain Eukaryota; kingdom Metazoa; phylum Arthropoda; class Arachnida; order Araneae; family Dolomedidae; genus Dolomedes; species Dolomedes plantarius. The sequence continues at coordinate 78,010,069 of OU015493.1, read as the reverse complement.
CTGCCACAAAAATTCCCGTGTATTCGTGGGAGGGTGCGTAACATGCTAGAACCTTTGAGCACGTACGATCTAATTAGCAAATTAAAGAATATTCAGTAGTAAATTGAAGAATATGATTATAGTCTAATAAAACGAAACCCTTGCTTATATTTAATTAATATCATAGAAAATACCTTATTCACAAATCTCTCGGAGTATGTAGTATTCAGTCACGTCCTACATACTACGTTAACGTACTGATATACGCGGCTTTTGCACTGATAAAACACATAAATATTAACGCATGCAAAAATATTCGCATATCTAGTAAAAGGATAACATCCATGGTACTTACAAACTGTTAAAACAAATAGCGTATTAACACATTTCTATAAATGTGCTAATATGTTATTTGTTTAATAACGGAAAACCGTGCTTATCTTTGATTAATTTCATAGGAAATACCTTATTTACAAATCTCTCGGAGTTACCGTGCTCAGTTCCTCAGAGAGCCGCTGTTGCCTTATTTTACTTACAGAGAGAGTAAATTAGAACAGAGACGCTTATTTATGATGCTTTAATGCTTTCTCCAACAGGCTCTGTTTAATGGAGGTGCTCGCGTTCGGGAAAGAATTCATTCTCTCTATCAAGATGAATTCTCGCCTTTCTAAGAAGACATATTGGCCTAGTTAAATTGCTGTGTTATCGTATCTCCGTTGTGTATACGGGTTAATCCCCATAACAATAAAGGGTAATACTCAGGTTCTACATGTTATCTGGTACAAATGAAAAGCTTCTAATTCTAGTTTTCATTTTCAAAGTTAAACGTAAGTTATTATAAATTTATTAACTCGTAGGAGAGTGTTTTATAAAAGTATACCTGCTTAAAGATATTGGTTTCCTGGGATGAATTTAGTTCATTACTAATTTTTATTATAATGTTCCTGAATATAATTTTACGTATAACGAACATTAACTTACGGAAAACATTTATGTTAGTTTAAGAATGTAATGATTACTAAAATATTACGAACATTAAGAACGTATCATTACATTACACCAGTGTTATCATAATTCAAGGCATTTGAAATGACAAGAAAGAATAGTTAATAGGGATACGGGATTTTCGTATTTACGAAATAGATGCGAATAAATGCGTAATTTGCCGATATGAGCGAAAAAATTTGAAATTTTTTTCTATACTACTTTTCAGCCCAAACTCGGTGATAAACGGCTTCATAAGCGAAATTAGGTAATAATAGTAATAATTTGTTAACATAATAGGTTAACTAAGACCATATGAGGTCTACAACTGAGATATCTCTCTCTCCTTCGGATTTGCTCCGAATTTAACCCGGACAGTTTGTCCGTACTGGAGTCAAATCTAAAAATCTAACTCTAAAAATCAACCATTGAGTTTTGATGAGCAATTTAGTAGATTTAAGAACGTCTCTTGAGCGTCAAAGTCAAGGGCATTTCAGCTACTGAAGTATCCAAGAGATTCCTGTTGATGTTATACAGATTTTAATTGCAACGAAATGCTGCTACCATAACTTTGCAAAGGCAGCTCCTATACAAAGCTTCTATAGTTTCGTTAATAGAGTAGATGCTGAGATATTTTAGTATGAACAACATAGTAATTAATGACAGAAGGCAAAGATCATAAAAAGGTAAAAGGTAACATATTGTGGAAACTACTACAATGTTAGCATTTAACTAAGAATTTTGATACTTACCTAACCAAGTTATGTAAAATTGTGATTGTTTTAATAAATGCCAAATTTTTGAATATATATATCTATATATATATATATATATATATATATATATATATATATATATATATATATATATATATATATATATATATATATATATATATATATATATATATATATATTACGCATCCCTAATAATCAGTCTTGTGTGATGCCTCTCAATACGTACATACGCATAAATATACACACACAAATACATGGACATGATACACATACAGCATGGCAGGATCTCAAGAACAAAAATTGAGACGAATATGTATTAATGTTTTTTTTTGTAAATAAATTTGTTTTATCTATGCATTTTTTAAAAGAATAAATCACACTCTCTCGAAGTATAATTAAATGTGTTTTTAGATTTTCGTTCTTGCGACCCTCCTATGTTGTATCGCGTATCTTGCCCAAGTATTTGTGCGAATGTATATGTGCGTGTGTACGAATTGATAGGTATCATTCAAGACTGATTATTATTTCCTATCATTTAAAATACTCTGCATTCAGATAGTAGTGTTGTAATGGGATGGCATGTTCTTGACATTTGTAATATGTTCGCAACTATTACATTCGCAACCTAGTATGAAGGTTTTTCGTAATGCTATGTTTCTTTCGTTCTAACTATCCTGCTATGTTATATCGTGTATCATTTGTTCGTGTGTATATGTGCGTATATACGTATTAATGGTTATCACTCAAGACTGATTATTCTCTCCTGTCATTTCAAAAACCCTGAATTCAGACAGCGATGCAATAAGGGGTAGATATGTTCTAACGTTCGTAATATTTTCGTAATTATTGCATATTTTTTCAAATTCTCTCTTAGATGGAGGGTATTTGAGGCGTTGCGAAGATCTTTGCCGAATAAACATAATTAGAAAAAACTAAAATAAATGGAGAAAAAACGGTTATATACTTAGAATGGTAAATGAATAGTTTTTTGGCTGGTTTTCAACAAAATGGTTGTAAAAGTTATTTTGAGGCGTCAGCACAAGAAGAAAACCGGAATGCAAATGTTCGACGATATTCACGTCAAACTGACGTGAGCGTCGTCGAACCTCGATAAAAAGAAGATCCAAATTTTCTACCAGCCTCCTTTCCGTTTTCCCTTTTTCCTTTGCGTTGCTGGCTTACCGAATGTTAATGATTTTGTGTAAGTTCAGTGTTATTAAAGTTGATTGCATGCAACCGCTCGCCTGGGTTATTCGTATCGTGCAATAACATAGTCATGTGGGTGAGATTCAGATGAAGTCAGGCCTCGTGGTTGTTTTTAAGCTATACGATGGAAATACCCACAATTTATTAAGCTAACTATTGTTATAAAATATAATACAAAATTATACATTTTATTAATGCTATTTTCATTAATCATACCATAATCTTAACTTCTTCAGGTACCCTTTATAAAACCTGAAACAAATAGTAGAAGAATTTAAGACTAGAGACAGATGCGATTAGAACATTTTAAAGTTCGACTAAGCTTAGAAATCCACCAATTTTAGTAGAGAAGAACTTTTAAAATGAACTGCAGTAGATTTTCATAAACTCTATTTCAAATTATAAAAAGTTCGTTTCTCTCTAGAACAGTAATCCGATTACTTTAAGTACTTCTTTCCAATTACGATGAAAACACACAAGAAAAAAAAATGAAGCGGGGCATGAAAATATTCAGAATTAAATATTATTATTAGAGAAAAGAAGTTGCAACAACTCTCCAGCATAAAACTATTCTAAAACTATTCTTTAAATAATTTTAAAATGTGAATAGTTATAAAATTTCAAAGAATTCCTGTTAAACTTAGAAAATGCGAATAAGCATTACATAAATGACACCCTCTCGTTTCAAATGCACGTTTTTTGTTATTGAAATAATTTTGAAAAAGTGTTGTATATTGTTTCTTTTTTACATGCTATGGATAATAATGAAACATATGTACATTAAACACTCTTCAAAACTTTTCTGGAACCAAATGAGAACTTAATGAAAGTTTTTTGCTGTCGCTGTCGTTCCAATTCGGCAGGCGTTTTTGTCTTTCGACTTCCATCCTATCACTGCGAAGTTTGATTTTCTAAAAATGGGTGTACCGTACAGGTGAACCAACATAGCTGCTAGCGCCAATACAATTTTGACAGAGTAGCCCGAGGGGTGACATATTGTCTCCAATCCTCCTCTTACTCAAATACCACAAGGGGGTGGGACATTCCGGTCTATGGATTTAATATATGACCGGCATTGACATGAGGGCATTCAGGAACGCTCAATAGGATTCGATCCAAGTACCCTAAGTAAGTAAGTATGAAAAGTATTAATATCAAGATCTAAACCGTCTGCGAAAAATAGAGAAAGAATATTGATAAATTTTTTGGTAAAAAGGGTAATTTCTTAGATATTTGAATAACTTCTAAGTGATCGTAAAAAAAATTGAGGACAGTTGCAATAAGAATTATAAAAAAATATTCTTATCAAAATTTATTTACTAGGAGAGGTAAAAGGCCGTAAAGAAGTTAAAAAAATTATTTATTTTTCCGGCAGCATTCTTGTTAATAGATTTCTTGTTAACAGACCGTCACTAAATGCTAATAGTTTTAATTATTATAAAAATATTTAATTTTTAAGGAAATGAATGTAAAGACATAAGTTAAGAAAAGACCAAAAATAATTAACATAAGCTTCTTATCAATTTTTTAAAATTTTTTTATGTTTTATTTGCATCCTTTTTAAATAATCATTTGCACGCATCCTTTTGTACAAATTTTCGATTTAAATACAGTGTAAAACCTTTTATGGTCATTTTGTTACTAATACGTATAGTGCTATTTTAAATAAATTTTACCCACCTTTATTTAATACTGTATGAAAGTTAATGCCCTAATTAGCTATAAACGTTACCCCAGTCCATTTCTGGAATATGCGCATTATGATAAGTCTCATACAAAAAAGCTAATTTTTTAACTTCTGTTTAATTATATCAATTACTTGTGAATATTTACTTCTCATTCTCACCCCAAAATTTTGGAATAAATTGAAGCAAATGAAGAAATTTGATAATTTCCCTTCTCTATTTTGAAAAAGCTATGTAATGAGTCGTTGGAAAATATTTAAGCTTGATTCTTTAAAAAAAAATTTAAAAAAATACAGAAATACTTAAAATGTAAATTACTAAAATAAGTTGCAAAAAATTAGAGATTAAAAAAAAATGTTTAATTCCCCAAAGAAAACTTAATGGCAAAAATTTAAGTCCATTGTATAGCTATCGAGATCATTTTGGCATCCTTTTCATACTGGTATATGTACGCCATGATAATCCTCATAGAATTAAATAAAAGCATTTCAAACTTCTGCTTAATTACTTTAATTACTTACGAATATTTTCTTCTCATTCTCACAGAAAAATTTCGGGAACAAAGTGGAGGAATTGGCGAAGTCTGATAATTTCCATTCTCAATTTTGTAAAAGCGATGTAATGAGTCGTTGAAAAGGATTCTAGATTATTACCAGAAATATTTAGAATCTAAATTACTTAAAATACGTTGATTGTACCACCAAACAATTCAAGATTAAAATCAATTTCATTTCGAAGAGAACACTTAACAGCAAAAATTTACGTTCATTTTAAAGCTATCGAGACCATTTTGACATCATTTCCCCTCGATTTTAATCTCTACCTTGCCTTTTGTAGTCATTTTGCCACGAATACGTAAAAAAACAATTTTAAGTAAATTTTTACCGCTACTTAACAATTTATCTCAGTAATTGCCAAAATTAGCCGTAAACGTTACTCGTGCAGATTTCTAGAATATGTGCATTATGATAAGAATGACAGGAAAAAAACATATTTTTAACTTCTGTTTAATTGCTGTAATTACTTACGAATATTTACTCTCTATTCTCACAGAAAAATTTAATTAACAAATTATTGCAACTGACGGAATTTGATAATTTCCATTTTGTAAAAGCGATGTAATGAGTCGTTGAACATTCAAGCTTGTTTCTTAAAAACAAGAACCTTTACCAGAAATATTTAAAATATAAATTATTAAAATACGTTGATCATACCGGCAAACAATTCTAGACTAAAAACAGTTTAATTTCCCAGCGAAAACAACAGCAAAAATTTTATATTCATTGTATAGCTATCGAGACCATTTTGGCATCCTTTTCCTAGTCTTTTTTCCTAGCCTGGAATATGTTCATTATGATAAACCTCATAGAGTTAAGAAAGTCATTTTAAACTTCTGTTTAACCACTTTAATTACATACGAATATTTACTTCCCATTCTCACTCAAAAATTTCGGGAACAAATTGGAGGGATTGGCGAAATTTTATCATTTCAATTCTCTAATTTGTAACAGCGATGTAATGAGTCGTGGAAAAACATTCAATATTATTACTACTAGAGATATTTAAAATATAAATTACTTAAAATACGCTATTTGTACCATCAATCAATTCTATAGTAAAAATAATTTAATTCCTCATAGAAAACTCAAACGGCAAAAATTCGTGTTCATTGTATAGATATCGAGACCATTTTCACTCCCTTTTCCTAGCAAATTTTTCTCCCGGTCTTATCTCTACCTAGCCTTTTGTAGCCATTTTGTCAGGACAGCGGCTAACGCTATTTTAAATAAATTTTACAGTTATTTACTACTATATGACAGTAATTACCATTATTATTCGTATTGTAGTAAATAACTGTAATATTTTACTGATCATATTATTTTACTGATTTTACTGATCATATTTTCCTCCCGATCTTATCTCTACCTAGCCTTTTGTAGCCATTTTGTAGCCAAATTTTACATTTATTTACTACTATATGACAATAATTGCCATAATTATTCATATAGTAGTAAATAACTGTAATATTATACTGATCATATTGTTTTACTGATTTTACTGATCATTATTATCAATACTGATCATATTTTTCTTCCGGTCTTATCTTTACCTAGCCTTTTGTAGCCATTTTGTAACGAATGCGGCTAACGCTATTTTAAATATATTTTACAGTTATTTACTTCTGTATGACAATAATTGCCATAATTAACCGTAAACGTTACTCGAGTCCATTTCTTGAATATGTGCATTATGAAAAGAATATTAAAAACACACATTTTTAACATTTGTATAATTACTTTAATTACTTATAAATATATATTTCCCATTCTCACAGAAAAAATTTTGGGAACAAATTGTTGCAACTGTACGAAATTTTAAAATTTTCATTTTGTAAAAGAGATGTAATGAGTCGCTGAAAAAAACATTTAAACTTATTTCTTGATAAAAGCAACCTTTTCCAGAAAAATTTAAAATATAAATTACTAAAATACTTTGATCATACCGCCAAACAATTCTAGACAAAAACAATGTAATTCCTAAGAGAAAACGCAACGGGAAAAATTTGCGTTCATTGTGCAACTATCGAGATTATTTTGGCATCCTTTTTCTAGCCCTTTTTTCCTACCTAGTATATGCACATTGTAATAAACCTCATAGAAAAAAAAAATTAAACATCTGTTTAATTACTTTAATTATTTGCGAATATTTACTTCCCATTCTCACACAAAAATTTCCGGAACAAACTGGAGCAATTGACTGTATTTGATAATTTCCATTTTCCGCTTCGTAAAAGCGATGTAATGACTCGTTGAAAAACATTCAAAATTATTACCAGAAATATTTTAAATACTAAATTACTTAAAATGCGTTGTTTGTACCACCGAACAATTCCAGATTAAAAACAATTTAATTCCCTAGAGACATCTTAACGGCCAAAAATTACTTTCATTCTATTGCTATCGAAACCCTTTTGGCATCCTTTTCCTAGCCATTTTTTTTCCACCCGGTCATAATCTCTACCTAAGCATATTATTAAACCCTTATTTTTCCAAATCCTTGGCAAAACAATTTTATCAGAATTATATGAAAAATGTTATTCTTATCCCTGGAAGTTATGCATTCTTCCTTTCATGAATGAAAGTCGAAACTAACGACCCTTATAATTATTCTGAAGTCCTGGTGCTTTCGTATAAATGGAAGAATAAAAGAGCGATTTTCAACAAGAACAAATTTTAAATGGCTTATACAATAAATCTTCCCTTTAAAATAGGCTCTTTTGGTTTTTACTTGCACGGGCTTTATATTTATGAAACTTACATTAACGGATAATTTGCCATATATAATGTGGATATTATGATCTGCTTCAAAAGGGAAGAAAAGTTATTCATGGGCTGTTTTTTTTTTTTTTTTAATTTTTCGGTTTAAAAATTTCAAGCTTATAGTCAGACATAATTGCGATAAACAAAAGGGGACTCCTTAGTTTTGAAAGTTTGTTAATGAAAATCAAAAGGTAGCAAAATTTTCGTAGTTTTCAGATTTAATTAGGCTGGCATAAAGCAATTAATCACTTGAATGCGGCGAAAGAACTGATAAATATATTCAGTGAAAATTTCCATATTCTGTAATGAAGCTTGCAAAGACGCGAACATTGTTACGTTTATGTGATTTTTATTGTAATAATGTATAATGAAGATGTACGTATTTTGATGCTTTAAAAATAATTATATTTCAATCTTTAAAAAAAAAATTGCATAATAAGAGGAAAGTTAAAAAGTGCTTCATTGAAAAGTTACAGAGTAAAAACTTACACTTTCTGGATTTAGTCGGCAAGGAAAACATACAGTAATTTCAAATCAAATAAACCGTTACTATATAATATATTGATATTATTAAAAAAATTACTTGAAACAAAAATGTCCTTTACTCGCAAGTACGTGATTTCCAAATACTATAAGTTTTCGTGCTTATTTATTAATCTGTTATTATTTAATAAGCAAAATACACTAAGCATAATACATAAGTCACTGAATTTTGTAGATAACTGTTATATAAGTAATGATCTTTTACACGGACAACAGATTTATAATGGTTTCCGGAACAGCAGCTCTCAAATTCCATTACAATTCAAAAGTACTTCATGATATAAAATAAAAGCATGATATATATATATATATATATATATATATATATATATATATATATATATATATATATATATATATATATATATATAAAAGTTTTTTCTTTCAAAATCTTTTAAAATTTTCACAGGGGGTTATCAGAATAATGGAAACACCGACCAATTCAGGAGACCTTTTTATTTACAGAGTATAGGTACACATATTTGTATCAAAACAGCTTGAATATGACATGGGATAGAGTTCAATGTAAGTGTTGCACATATGATACTCGAATTTCGTAATATTCCTCGTGCAACATTACTCCTAACTGTCCCGGTCTTATTGGAGCCAGAGGTCGTGATCGAAACCTTCTCTCCAAATATTCCCAGAATAACCTTAAGGTCAGGCGATTGAGGTTGCAAAATTAAATGCTGTACCCCTTTTCGATGCTCTTCTAACCACATTTCGTCTCATCAAGAGCTGGTGTGTTATCTTTCTTGGAAACACGGAAGGCTATTAGAGACTTAAGTCTGAACAATAGAATGCGTATAGTCCGCCAGAATGATTTCTTAGGCGACCGCTGTCACAGAATGGTTAATGGTCTTAGAACAGTGGTTTTATTATTTTTTTTGGGGTAGGGGGAGAACGTATGGTGTTAGAAAAATCATGTGTAGAATGTATTATATCAGAGATATGTTATAGTCATAAGGGCGGAGATAGTCAGAAGGTCATCCAAAAGTAGGGGGGGAAGACATGAAAGGTTTTATAATCATTGTCCTAGAAAAAGTGAAAATATTTTCCTAGATAATGCGAATGTCTTTTTTCAGACAAAAAATATCTTTTCTTCTGAAATTCCCAATAGCAAACATTCTTTCGGTTTGCGTTGCTGTTTAATCTAATTATTTCTAAAGTAATTCCCTGCTGTTGATGTTTAACAAGAGATTTGAAATGCTAGAAGATATTTAACAACGTAAATTATTACTCTCTCTAAGAAGTACACTTTTTAATGCAACTAATTACTGTTATATACTCTCGGGATTTTAGTTCTCAACTGCTTTCTGCCTGTATAGCCGTTGAAAACAGAAATTTAGAAGCAATAGTTTCCCATGTCTAAGAAATCCAAAGAATCTTAGTCTCAAGCCCAATACATTTTAAAAGATAATTTTAATTAACAGATGGAAATTAGCATGCTTAAGTAAACTAGATTTAGCATGCTTGAAACATATTAAGAAATATGCATTGAAATGCAAAAACTGCCTATCTCGAGGGAAAATAACGTAAATTCTCTGAATTCGCATTCAGTATGAAACAAATAAGTAAGTAACGCAAATTTTATCTTCATTGACGCGTTATAATTGACTGGGGAAACTAATTTTTTGAAGATATTTTAAATGTTAAGAGATATAAGGGAAAGGAATATAGTTACTAAACAAAGAAAACCGAATGCTTTATAAAATACATTTAAATTTAAAAATTTTCCTTTAACAATTATGACACAATATATTTTCCAATACTTTGGCCAGTATTCTATCTGGGTGGCTATCTTTTGCCATTAAGTCAGTATACAATGACATAAAATAAAATCTATGTATTATCCCTTATTGGTAATTATGTCCTATTATGAAAAGCTCTCTGCAGCTCACGGATAAAAAAATAACATTTTCTTCAAAAACATTAGCCAGTTAGCATGTCGTTAATTATTATATTTTTACCTGTTTCTAGTTAAGTCTTTTTCATTGATCGTAAACAAGAGAACACTTTTCTTCTATTTATAGCAAGAAAGCGTTCGATAAAGGAAAAATCCTTACCGACAACAATTTAGAAAAATTGTATTAATAGAAAGCTTCAACCAAAAAAAATAGAAATATATAACAACGTTAAATACTTCAATGTTTAAAACAAAAAACTTTCTATTGTTTCCTCATACATAGTTAATGGTTAAAGTAAGTAAAAAAAGTATAAAAAATAAAACTAACAATCATTTTCAAATAAATGTACAAACAAATGTACTCTTGATTTAGAAAAAAATGTATATCTAAAAAGCTTCAACACCAACAACACACACAAAAAAAACTGTACTATGTTTTGTAATTATTAAAAGAGAAAATTTTTCGATTGTTCCTTTATCCACGGTTAAGTGTTAACGTTAGTAAAAAGGTACGAAAAATAAAACTCCGACCACTTCGAAATAGGTGAATAAAAATTGTGCATTTGACAAATATTCTTTAGGTATGTTTATATATATATATATATATATATATATAATATGTGTACTATATATTCTATCGTAAAACATACAACTATAATTTTAAACTACATTTTAATTTTTAGGTATATTCTCCGTATAACGCGAAGCTTTCTCTTTAAGAAGAAACATAATGCCAGTATAGAAATAGTGTGTGAGTGGATAATAAAGGTATGGAATGGAATTAAACCTGACATAATTAAAAAATCATTTAAAAATGTAGTATATCTAACAACTTAGATGGAACGGAAGATGATTATTTATTTATGGATCAGACTAACAGTGATGATGAAGATGAAACATAATTCGATCATGTGCCTGAAGATATAACGGAAGACATGACGAACTTTTCCTGTTAACAGGTAATGATAATTTTTAAGTTCATAAGGTACAGGGTGGTGATAAAAAAAACTTTGCCGATATATGGACATCTAGCGGCCGTTTCGTTCAACCGATCGAGATGAGATTTCAGATATAGTTATTCAGAGTTATGAGCTCGGAATTTTGTGAACGGCAACAAAGTGGTACTCACGGTTACGGTTATAGGTACAGAAACTCGAAATTTTCGAATGACAACGCCCATTTTTTCCCGTCGCAAATTGCTCAGCCCATGCGAAAGTCCTAAAGAACGTTGGAACGGTACGTGTATCACAAAAAAAACGGACGCGTTATGCTCGCACAAAAAACAGCTCTGCGAACGGCTAACAAAAACACGATGATGGCACCCATGTGGAAAATTTGTATTCCGAATAAAAGTTTTCTTTTGTCCGATCTGTGTTTCAATGATTTTTTTATATTTTGCAAATTTAAGTACAGTACATTTAGTTAACAACTACACTTTTACTTTATTTATAAAAAATATGTTTTCATCAACGGTTTTTAATCCTTTATGCCTTTTAGGTTCTGCTATTGTAGTAAATATCTTATACTGATAATTCATACAATGGGCCCTAGTAGTTCTGCAGTAACATTCTTGAATATTTTCTGTTCCTATATTCACTTATCGTTACAATGCAGCTAAAGGAAACTTCTCCTGAACATATTTTTCAATTTTAATACGGTATCTTTTTATTAATGACTTCAGTTTCACATTATTGATATAAAACATGGTGTTTTTAAATATATATTATTCAATGATTTCAATTTATATTTTCATAGTTTTAAATATAATAGGAATCAATATTCAGTTTTAGATGCATAAGGTATTCAGTGAATTTTTTTATTCTTTAATTTAATGGAAACCAATATTGGTAAATCGATACATTACAGTTAAATTGTCAAACCTCGTAAATTTTTAGTTTAAGGTTCTATGAAAAATATGTAATACGTCCTTATGGGTACCATGGGGCACTGATAAATGGTTTCAGTTAATTTTTCTTTCTGAGAACAATAAAACGAAAATACATTCGTCTGAACTGCGACTATTTTTCATACTTGAAACATTATGTACGGTATGTTTTTATAATGTTTTGGTCGTATACCTGCTTTCCTGATATCGGACATGTGATTTAGACATAACTGGAGATATATGCCTGTCATAATTTATAAAGCATTTATATGTTTCTTGGAGACGAACACATATCTATAAATTTAAATAAAGAATAAAAAATATATATCACACGATCTATAAATTTAAATTCGTGTGATATATATTTTTTTATCCTTTAGTATTATATTTCCATTATATTACATTATCATTTATAGCGCAAGATATTTCCACAAAAAAGTAGAATGCAATAGTTATATTTTATAACATATAATACCATAGAAAATGTCTTCCGTTTTCAGAAGTTCACTATTTTCTGGTAGTATTACAATTATTTTTTTACATCATATGAAATATTTATCCATTTAAATATTTTGACAGCATCTTATTTCTAAAACATTAAATACATATACGCTGTTAAATTGTTTATTAGGTGCTGCGAAATTCAAGTTTAATGGTTTGAAAGGTTGATTTTATTTTCAGTACTAATTATTCCCTTAACTACTCATACACTATGTTTAACATACATGACTCAAATGCTTTTCATATATAAAACTCATCATGCATAAGAGTCCAAAGCTATTATAATCCAAACCTCTTGATCTGAAATAATTAAAAGACTTTTCGAGCACAAAACTGTAAAACAAAGCGGGTTTCATAAACCACTTGCTTGCACACAAAATACTGTGGACTTTAATGAAATTTATCTCGACATTTAAATTTAAATTCGCATTTGTTTCATTTAACCTTTGTAGGGAAACTCCTATTTAAATAGTAGAACTAAAAATTTTCTCTAATGTTAAAATGTTTACTTAGAGACGTAGCTTTATATTTGAAATACAGGGTGTTTTTTTTTAACTGACACTATTCAGAGCCACCTGTAGCGCGATCTATTGGCCGGAATTCCATGAAAATTGATAGAGGGACTAAGTACGACATGAAAAAGAATTTCCGTGAAAAAAAAAAGTTCCAAAAGTCGCTGATAGGGGAAGATATGGCGCTTTTGTTGTCGGCGCACCCGAGAATTTGCATAAAAGGCAAGCAAAACATCAAGATACACATTCACGACTATGTTGTCGACAGCAGCGCCAGTATTTCGGGCTATAAAGATAAGGGATGAATACTGAAAAAGTTGTAAGCAGACAAATGAATAAGAAAGAAATTTCACTGCAACACCACTTTATGCAGCAAATTCACTTCTCCCTCCTTCAATGTGACCACAGTCCTTGTGGACGACATATTGCATCTTGAACACTACGTTCTCAACGGCCGAGCGTAACATGTCACCAGGAATGTTCATCAAAGTCTGGGATATGTTGTCCTTTATGGCCGCCAAGTTCGAGACTCCACCAAGGTGCACCTTAAAGTTTAAATAACCCCACAGAAAAACGCATGGGTTAAATCCAGGGAGCGAGGTGGCCATGCAAGTGGAAAAAAGCGACTCATGACTCTTCTGTAAAGCGAAGGCGCAACAGGCTCCACACTGATCTGTATATCCCAAAATACTGGCACTACTGTCGACTACTTAGTGATTAATTTGCATTTTGATGTTTTAATTGCCTTCTATGCAAATTCTCGGGCGCGCCGACCACAACAGTGCCATATCGTCCCCTGTCGGGGACTTTGGAACTATTTTTTTTTTCACGGAAACTCTTTTCCATGTCGTTCTTAGTCCCTATATAAATTTTGGTGGAATTCTGGCTGATAGATCGCGCTACAGATGGCTCTGAGTAGTGTCAGTTTAAAAAAAAAATCACCCTGTACTTTAAAAAGTTATTTAAAAGTTTCATCTAAAAATATTTCAATGGTGAAAGCATATATGCTACGGGCATAAATAGTTGTTCAGATGTTCATATTGAGAATAGTCTCCACCGTAAGGAAATAAAATTTTATTCCTTAACATAAACTGAATATATTCCAATCTGAGGAAAACAGCTTCCCGTGTTTAAGTTCCTGGCATTAGCAGGCTGCATAAAGCCCTTGCTTGCACACAAAATACTGTGGATTTTAATGAAATTTATCTCGACATTTAAATTTAAATTCACATTTATTTCATTTAACCTTTGGACGGAAACTCCTGTTTAAATAGTAGAACTAAAAATTTTCTCTAACATTAAAATGTTTAGTTACAGAAGTAGCTTTATATTTTACATACTTTAAAAAATTATTCTGAAATTTAATCTTAAAATATTTCAATGGTGAAAGCATATATGCTGCGGGCATAAATAGTTGTTTAGACGTTTATATTGAAAATAGTCTCCACCGTAAGGAAATAAAATTTTATTCCTTAACATGAACTGAATATATTCAAACCTGAGGAAAACAGCTTCCCGTGTTTAAGTTCCTGACATTTGATTCAGACTCAGGATACAATTACGCAACCATCAACTGCGACTAATACGTCTTTTCCGAAAGGTGGGTGTTTATCTGGATAGGCGCTTGTTTCGAGGGGGAACTTTCTATTTAATGGCGTGACCTCTTTTAATCCCGGTGTTGCCATTAGAGGCACCCTAAATAAGTCTGAGAGCCTTAATTCGACTTTTCAAGAAAATAGATCTGACTCTCGGCGAAATAACTAGATTAAAGGATTTCAGCTACCGAGATAACTAGATTCTATTTATCATCGCTGATTCACATATGAATAGATGTTGGCGTTAAGAAGAGTTTTATGGCATTGCGTGACGCGTTTAATGGCTCGTAAAACTATTTCTGCAAATATGCCGGGCGTTAGCTGAAACGTTACAACCTTTTAATGGGTTTAATGTTAACGTGGTTACTAGATAATAATTGTGAGTGAATATACCCGTGCGAATGTATGCGTCCATGCACAAACAGTATTATATTATTTTATTACGTTGCTAAACATGATTTAAAAATATCAGTCAAATGTGCATTTGATTATTCACCTATTTGGAACCGATTGTAGTTTTATCTTTTATACAATTTTACTATGTATACCGTATATTCCAGCGTATCAAGTGCACTTTTAATTAAAAAAAATAAGATCGAAATTTGCGATTCTTTATATTGGTATAAAAAATCATTGAAAATCGTTGAATGAAAAAAAAATTATATCAAAAACGTAAAACTGAAGTCAGGAATTAAAAGGTACTATAACAAAAGTTTCAAAATATATTGAGGAAAACCTTCTTTTACCTGCACGTGTTTTTAACATTTCAATGGTTTTATGAAAAAAATTGTGCTCAACCACAAACACCCATTGTCTGAAATAGAAGTACTACATATATACAATAATATCAGTATTCGATATGTACTTGAATGGCAGTACTTAAGGGACAGTGGACCTTTATTTGAGCAAATTTTGTCATTGTAATATTGATTGTGTTATTGTAAATATATATATATATATATATATATATATATATATATATATATATATATATATATATATATATATATATATATATATGTAGATTAATAGTACCAAAATAATTTTTTTTTCAAGTTAAAAATCATTTATGAAGCTTCTACGAAATAATTTATGAAGGGTAAGTGTAGTAATTAACTTTAAATCTGTTTTTCTCAAAACAGATTTTTC
>OU015493.1:77806567-77989067 GCA_907164885.2 Dolomedes plantarius | reverse complement strand
CAAAAATGCTTTTCTGCTTGTATCGATATTTTTCATTCATAATATTAAACAAAATGTATCTTGTAAATAATGACAAATTCTTGAAATAATTTTTTTTCTTTATATATATTATAAATTTTTGATAATGAAACAGTTTTGTTGATATTACACATTTCGGTTAAACTTGAATTATTCCCTCACATAAAAAAAATAATTTTTCTATTTGTATGTATATTTCTAACTAATTATATTAAATAAAATGCATCCTGAAAATAAGGGATTATTTTTAAAAGAAAAATTTTATCTCAGTACTTATTATGTAATCTTGATATTTTTATAATGAGTTATAATTCAAAATTCTAACATAATATTATAATTCTGGTATGTTCGGCTAAAATGTTGTAAATTACATAAATATATAATATATATAATGAGTGTATTTTGTACTGCTAAATTGCAGTTTTTATGATTTTTTAAAAAAATTTCCTTGCTAATGCATATTTTGATATTAATCATTTCTTATTTCCAAAGATCAAAAAGTTTTCTAATTGTATCTATATTTCTCATTAATTATATTAAATAAAATGTATCCTGTTTATAATGGAAGGTTATTAAAAGAGAATTTTTTTCTTGCATTCATTAAATAATCTTGTTATTTTTATAACGAGTTACTCTTCAAATTTTAACATCATATTATAAGTATACTAGCTGAATACCCGTGCTTCGCTATGGAGAACATTCAAATTAAATACAACGGTCAATGTATGCAGTTAATGTCAAAAATATATATATTTATAGTAAATACAATGGTCAATGTATACAATTTATGCAAAAAAAACAAAAATATATTTATAAAAAAAACGCAATGGATGTTTTTATAGACAAAATAATGTAGAAGAAAATATTCAAATTAAATACAACGGTCAAAATATGCAATTAATATGTATGTTTAATATCTATAAAATAAACTAATTTGAATTAAATTCTTAAAAAACTTCCATATCAATTAGTCTAGTGGTTAAATCTTATCTTTTACCATATTTTAATATTTTTTTGTCAATTTATTTAGTTGTTATGTACGTGACGCAAAATTAATTTAAAGTATCACAAAAAGAAAAGAAATCTCGTGATCAAAATTTAATAAAGGATATTCTAAAAATTAATCTTTAAAAATTCAACAAAAATCAGAAAATAGAGGTAAAGATTCGAAGATGATTTTAAAGGAAATTTTATGATATTTCTCGTGATATAAATTTCTAACCCTCACATTATTATTTTAAATGCAAACTTAAAAAAAATGTTACAAAAATAGCTTAAAAATTTTATTTAAAAGTCTTAACTTTTAAAATTGTAAAAGTTAAGCTTTTAGTCTTCTTAAATAAAGCTTAAAAGTTTTATTTAAGAAGACTTTTTCAAAATATTTCTTAGTGCATCCCTACACTATAAGAAGAATCGCCATGCAAAATTTTAGCACTTTAGGTCCAGCGGTTTGGTTTGTGCGTTATCTGTCTGTCAGTCAGTCAATCACTGAACTGTTTTACATATATTTAGATAAGATTTAACTAAATTGTTCCATAGTACATTAATATAACATATATATAACGAATATATTTTATGCTATAAAAATAATTTCGGTAAAAAAAGGTTTTAAATATTTATCAATCAAGTAAAAATTATGTGATTGTTTATCACGCATTTTGTTGTAGAAAAGACAATCAAAACATGTAAAGCCTTGTTCCAAAAACTATTTCTGATTCCTTTTGCGTATAAATGCATTATTTTTTAAGCTATATAATGTTATTTCTTTTTAACATATAAAGTGAAATATTATCTATCGTAAACATTATTTTTTCAATGTATAAGTATATTTTGATAACATTAGGGGACTGTTTGTTTCAAGTGATTAACGTTAAACAAAACTTTTTTAATCTATTATAAAAGTTTAATATACTATTTTTTTTATGAAGTATTCGAAATCTTGTAAATGTATCGCTAAGCCATAAAACCCCACTCATGTATATGAAGATACATGAAAATGTTTTTTTATCAGGTGATCGTAAACGACAAAGGAGATCAAAAGAGACAAAAATCAACTAAAGTGGCAAAGCCTGCCAAATTTGTTATCTCCCATTTCTTAATGCTTTTTTTCGCTTTATTCGTCCCTTTCTAAAGACATTTCCCCACTCAGCTTGTATTTTTATGAATTGTCTTTAAGCGTAAAACGCCAGACGGGGGTAACTTGTTTTTCTCTCAGCTTTTAGCGTTTTTGAAAAATAAATAAATAAAAACGCATATATATACATACATTTCTACACAGATGTATATTTGTAAGCGGAATTTCTTAACGCAAATTCAAGGGAAAAAAAACATGTTAAAAGCGATGACTGTCGTTTACATCAAAAGTTTAAAAAAATAAGCGAGTTTCCATTTATTATGCAAAATAAAAGTAAATGATGGTGGTACAAGAAGAAAAAAACGCAATAACAACAGCAGAAGAAGAAGCTACAAAAAAAAAAAAGGAAAAACTACCTGGTTTATTATCCTTTTGGATACATTTTTGTGCCGTTTTGGATCCCTATTTCCAGAGCAAATTTCTCATTTTCCAGTTCTTTTTTCGTATTCTTTGTTGCCTGGCAAAATGAATGCTTTTGACTTGAAAAAAAAAAATCCACATTTTTCGAAGGAATATTTTCGCGCAGATCTTGCTTATTCCTCATCAGCATAATTTAACGATAAAAGGATAGAATAAAGAAGGAATTCTCTTACAAATGGGTCCCTTCTTCTCTGGGTTTCTGCAGGAACTGAAAATAAGCGAAACACATATTTCATCAGTCTTATCTACCTTCAATTGTGTGTTGACTTATTACTCTTAGCTCGAGTTGGAAATCTGTTGTATTTCTTCTGGATGAAAACCGCACTGACAATATAATACAAACTATTCTCGTTAATAAATATTGCACATGTAATGATTTACTATTTTAAGATATTTTTGTACACACGCACATCTCTCTCTCTCTCTTTGTATGTTTTAATGAATAGTTTGTTCTGTTGCATTAATATGATAAACATAACAATAGGTTAAAATAGAAAAAATAACTACTAAAAATAAAATTAAAAATCATAAGTAAAAATAAAAATAATAATAAAATTAACTCTTAGTAGTAAAAATAATAAAAGACTAAATAATTAAGGGAATAATAGTCCTAAAATACGGTAACCTAAGTAAGCTTGTAACTGAAAATCCACTACCTCAATGGTTGCAAGTTTTGTGACGTCAGTATCTTGCGGTTACAAGTTCTTAACTTCTACTCTGACTAGCGCCAGGCTTGGTGTTCTTTGGTTAAGTACTTTTATTCAAACTTAATTCAATTATTAATCAATTCTTCTGTTAATAATGGATTGTACGGTGTCTGAGTGTGTTTATTTTGTAGATCATACTCATCGGAAACAATCCATTGGTTTTTAGACAGTATTGACACCGCTGATGAAGAAATGCTGTCAAAAACCTTATTCATACTTTTCTTTTCATGTTGATTGTTCCTGGCTGCAAGTAGCTTTAGAGCTATTACTGGTTTTCTCTTTCATCTTATTCTTATTTAATTATATATATATATATATATATATATATATATATATATATATATATATATAGGTGCAAGGCCAAGTGAAAATAGGGAAGTACAATTAAGTGCAATAAAAAAAGGACATTCTAGAGTCCCATATGACAACAGATAGGTAAATATTGGTCTTTCTCTCTTGTTTCTTCGGTAAGAATATCCTGTACATAATTTGATACTTTTGCCTGCCTTTCCCACATTGCCGGTAGCAGACAGTGTGTGCGTGTGTGTTAGTTAGAGCCCAAATTTATGACTTGAAACATCGATTATAAATATGTAGTCGCAAGGCCGAAGAGGTTAAACTTCAATAAAATACACAGTTTCATAAATAAAACCCTACTCTTTAACTCATTTTTTGGTGGGAAAATCACGGAGGTCTTCCCCGATAAGGGATCTTCACGTTCTTCTGAAAAACGTAGATATAAAATCGTAATTATACATAACTTCATAACCCAAATTCCCAAAGTGGATCCTTTCTGTGGTCAGAATTGTCATTAGGTCAGTAAATATAAGTAATAAGTTCGGCATTGCCTTACAGGGTAAACGATCCCTTATATGGTAAACTTACTCTAAAAACAACATGCTGTCTAATTTCTCACCGGATAATGTTAGCTCGGAGCTCACTTGAGGAGAAATATAAAAATTATGAAAAGTTTAAAAGAGTTTTGTAAAATTTCTAATACATATATTCATATATATATATATATATATATATATATATATATATATATATATATATATATATATATATATATATATATATATATTATATTTATATACATACATATATTATATATATATATATATATATATATATATATATATATATATATATATATATATATTTATATACATACACATATATATACATATATATATATATATATATTTATATACATACACATATATATATATATACATATATATATATATATATATATATATATATATATATATTTATATACATACATATATATATATATATATCTATATATATATATATATATATATCTATATATTATTATATATATATATATATATATTTATATATATATATATATATATATATATATATATATTATATATATATATTATATTTATAATATACTATATATATATTATATATATATATATATATATATATATACATATATATATATATATATCTATATATATATATATATATATATATATATATATTTATATACATATATATATATATATATATATATATATATATATATATACATATATATATATATATATATATATATATATATATATATATATATATATATATATATATATATATATATATATATATATATATATATCTATATATATATATATAATATATATATATATATATATATATATATATATATTATAATATATAAATAATGCTTATTCACCATCAGCATAATTTACGATAAATGATAGAAGAAAGTAGAAATTCAGTTATAAATGGTTCTCTTCTTCTTCGGTTCTGCAAGAACTGAAATAGGCGGAACACACATATTTCCTTACTGTTATCTTCCTTCCATTATGTGTTGACTTATTACTCTCAGCTCGAGTTTGAAACCTATTGTATTTCTTCCGGATGGAAACCACAGTGACGATATATTACAAACTGTTCTCCGTTACGCAATACCAAAACGACGTCGTATCTTCAAAGACACTGAATGATTAACTTTAACGTTATAAATTATCTTGTATTCTGAGCTAAGGTAAAGTTTTCTTTCAGTATCGCAAAGAAAAATGCCCCAAATTTGTTGCGGCTATAAATCATAATCCATACATACATATTTGTTTATGTTTTCTGGGTTCTTCAATCATTTTCAATTTCTTTTTTCATCTGAAAGTTACTGTCGGTAAGATTTCGAAAATAAAGTTTTGATAGATTGTTAATCTTTGGTTACAAATAATATTTTTTGGTGAAACTCTTAAATAATACATTCTTCATACGGATTATCAATTATTTGAACAGATTATAAATTAAATATTAAAAAAAATTCTTGTGTTAGCCGTAGTGTGCATTTTACTCATCATAAATATTCAGAAAATGTATTTCAAAGTCTCTTAAACAAAAATAATTTTACATCATTTTGTCCAATTTAGAACAAAGGAACACATTATTTCCTTTATGACTTTTCCATTTCCTATCCAACTTATAAATCCTACTTATGTAACACAAAAATGAATCAATGCAAATGAAATTTATATGAAAGGCATACATTCAGAAAACGCTAAATTGCAAATTGTCATAAAAAACATAAATTGCTGTCAACCTTACCGCGTGTTTTACCAAACATGAATATTAGAAAATAAATAGTCCAAAGTCCGTTAAATAAAGCTGATTTTACATCATTTGGTCCAATATAGATCACAGTAACAAACTTGTTCATTGATGACTGGAGAATTTTCTTTTCAGCTTATGAATACTACTTTTGCAAAACAGAAAGTAAATCAGTTGAAATTAGACATGTTAAACACATGTATTAGCATACATGCGTTTGACATAAGACTAATTTAGCATAAATGAAGACACGCATGAATATCGAATTGGGTTTAGCCTGATTTTTCTCTACCAGAACAAAAATATCTCATTTAAAGATATTTGCCATCCACACTATATTCAACAGACAAATACAAAGATAAACATAATTTCGAAATTTACATTGGAAATGGCGATTTTTTTTTGTTACAATTCTTCACGTATGTTTCGTAATTACGCCATTTAGGGTCAATTACCATTTATAATACCATGTAATATTACAATTAGAATAATATGTAGCGAATACATTTTCCACTAAACTTTCAATTAACAATATGCAACAGTTTAGTTATCTGAAAACAAATTAAGAAATATTTGTGCTACGACTATCTTTAGAACTGAAATTTTTAGCATTAAATATATATATATATATATATATATATATATATATATATATATATATATATATATATATATATATATAGTAACCACCGCTTATAGTGATCAGTGGTTATAAGAATCAACCGTTTATAAGAATCAATGTCGCAAAAACAAAAACAAATGTATTATTTCCATGTTAAAATTTTCGCTTTAAAGAATCAATCCACCGGTTTTAAGAATCAGTTTACACTCTTCGCTTTCCTTTCATTTTTCCAAAAAAGCCACTTGAACCCTCAAAAGGTACGAAGTTCTTTCTTTATTCTTTTTAAAAGAAAGAGTGATAAGATGGGATGGAATACAGTCGTAAAATGCATCCCTTTCTTTGTTAGACATACCATAATAGTTTCCCCTTAAACGCTGTCCTATTAGCTTGACCCAGGGCCATCCTATCCGTACGGATCCAATTTCACTTTTCTCCACTGACAAGCACTCTTTTTTCCCCACCTCCCACATCCTGGTTGCGGCTTCCTGAACCCTGAAACACATAAATTTTCGGTGAAGTGTCCAGTATCACTTAGGAAAACGTGATATTATTAGATTCAGCATGTTATCAAACCGTGAAATGTAAGCTAGAAGGTGAATCTTGGTCTGAGACTATTGGTATCGAAAGAGGTATAAACAGCCTCCAGAAAACTTCATTACGTCAAACTACCATAGAAAACTTTCTCTTGCACCCTTCCTGTAATTGAAATGTTAAACTGTTAAGCAGGTATGCTGTAAGAAATATTGGATTTTTTTTTCTCTTACTATAATCATTTGTATCTACTTATAGGTATAGAAATTAAGTTGTATTTTTTAAATTATAAGAATAATTTTAATAAAGATAATTAACGTAAAGTAAAGAGTGTTTATAGTAAGTTATCTAATTCATGTATATATAGGTGTGTGTGTTCCTGTCCAAAAACCTAAATTTCGGCTATAAGAATCAACCGCTTATAAGAATCAAAAACAGTAATGACAAACGTGATTCTTATAAGCGGAATCACTATATATATATATATATATATATATATATATGTATATATATATATATATATATATATATATATATATATATGTATATGTATATATATATATTGTATATATATATATATATATATATATATATATATATATATATATATATATATATATATATATATATATATATATATATATATATATAACTTTAATCTCATGACCATCGGCCCATGGCCTCCAGCTGTTAGCAGAATTGTCTGGAAGATCTTGGGTTCTAATTTTGATACATGAGAGTTAAAATAGAGTAATTGGAACTAAGGAGAATATCAGTGCGATAATTTTGCTGGCCTGGAAAATGTTAATCCTTAATTATGATACGCTGAAATAAGAAGACATAGGTTTCTGGTCACCTTACTCCAGGACTAATTTCTTGTATTCCCTTCACTCAAACTAAACGGAAACTTATTTTAAGTAAGTTTTATTTCAGTAACAAAAAATTTTAAGTAATTATTTTTTATTTTAGTATATATTAGGATTTATTAACATTTAATATTAAAAATCATTGAATCTAATGTCTATTATAACATTATGTCTTAAATTAAATACAGATAAAAAAGAGAGATACTTAGTATATTTTAAAATTGTATGTATAATTATAAGTAACTGAGTATATTGTAAAAAAAATTACGATTTATTGTATTATATATTAAATGGAGTGCCCCATGATGAATGGCTTCATATAATGCGAAGCATCTTCATCCCAAATGGAACTTATTTCTAACGTCTCCGTTTTAATTGCAGATTGTGTTCTGAATATTACTCATCTTTAATGTCAGTTACTGTCACTTCTTTTGACATACGAGACATTGAGTTATAAAATGTTTTTTGAAATTCATATGAAAATTATGTTATTGTATTGTCGAATACTGCCTGTCAACTGAAGCTGTGTATGATGATGTTAATCCGTGAGTAACATTAGCATATTCTAATGTAAATACCAAATCGCGATTGACATACGTGTCAAGGAAACATCAGCTGTAATTGGATATATTTTGTATTGATAGATGAACGCTGAAATCATGAATGGCAAAATAGTTTTTTTAACATTATTTTTGCTTTCACTTTTAACAAATCAATTAAGAAATCAAATGCTAAAAACTAAAATGAACTTCCATTTTAAATAGTCACTAAAAATAAAACTATAAAATAATTGCTTAATCCAGTAGTCCTCTCTTAAAATTTAAACTACACACAAAATATTATATTTGAGAATTATTATTTTTTTCTGTTCTACATACATAAACGTGCACGCACTTACAAATGTATATCTTTTCATCAACGTTATAATTTAGAACATATTAACGCTTCTTTAAACAGGAGAAAGAGTTTGAACGTTTCTGATAAATTCTAAGTATTTCATTGCTGCTGATTATAGAAGAAACTGACACAATAGCAATCAAGTTTTCAGTTATATTTCGAACAGGAAAATTGAATTGGCGTTTACTAGTTTTAATTATACAACCTAGAAAGCTCGGCCACAGTTTACAAAGGGGGCATTGTTTCCTTTTTGATTGTTCATCTATTTAAAAATTTCAACTAAAATTCCTAGTCTCAAAGATATCACTTTCTATCCATATCCTTCTGTTGTAACAATAATTACTCAACGTGTTTGAAGAAAATAGGCTGCTTGATTTTTTCCACAACTAAAAGTTCTAGTCTCAAAGATATCACTTTGTATCCTTACCCTTCTGTTGTAACAGTAATTATTCAATTTGTTTGAAGAAAATAGGCTACTTGATTTTTTCCACAACTTAATGTACTAGTCTCAAAGATATCACTTTCTATCCTTACCCTTCTGTTATAACAGTAATTGCACAATGTGTTTGAATAAAATAGACTACTTGATTTTCCCCACAATTAAAAGTCCTAATCTCAAAGATATCACTTTCTATCCATACCCTGCTGTTGTAACAGTAATTACTCAACGTGTTGGAAGAAAATAGACTACTTGATTTTTCCCACAACTAAAAGTCCTAGTCTCAAAGATATCACTTTCCATTCCTACCCTTCTGTTGTAACAGCAATTACTCAACGTGTTTGAAGAATATAGGCTACTTGATTTTTCCCACAACTAAAATCTTCCTATATTTCTCTATCGGGCTTGTTAGATCTATATAACCTATTAGCGTTTTTAGCGGTTTCTTCCTAAATAATTATTAGTATGTACATATGTGAGCCCTATTCAAGATTTAGTTTATAAAAAACAACCTAATACACCCACATATTAAATGCCGGCCATATACATTTGTGCGGAATGAATATAATTCATAGAATCGTATAGTATGTACAAATTTATTAATAGAAATATTATATGCTTAGATATATATAAAAGAGAATAAAAACTCGTTCATTAGAAAGCATCTTAAAATATGCAATATCTTAAATATATGTTACATAATTCATAAGTCACTGAATATTTGATAGAATATGAAACGAAACTCGTATGAAACAATAAAAGTCATAAATCCAAAATATTTTCCACGTAGAAACACCTACGCACACACACAGTCTGTTTAATTTAAACAAATTAATGCAAGAAGTTTTCATTGTAAAATTTGATAGTTCTCCAAACAAAAAAAGTAAATATCTGATCCATTTTTTGTAAGTAACACACTAAACGTAGTTTAATATTTTAGATCAGATATATTACAAAACATAAATAGTATATATATATATATATATAATCTAAACCCAATTTATACGTAACACTCTATACTCATATTTATATTTTAGATGAGAAAAAAATGGGTACACTTTATTAAGGTTAAGAATACAAAAGAAAGTACTTTAGTTCAGTCACCTCCCACTCGAAAATTTCACAACATAGAATCGGCGAGTTTGCACTTTATTTGTCAAAACAAGCTGGAAAAATAAGTCTTCGTCGGAGTTTACAGATCACTTTAAACAGATACTTCTTGACTCGAAATCAGAAATAAAATGGTTGTAAACGCATCTCGCTCATTTATCAAAATCAAGCCCAACCTCCGGCAAAAGGCAAAAATAAAACAAAAAGAAAATAGCGCAATCTCAGAGACGGGATAAGGACAAGGTTTTACAATTACGATACAAGAGTTTCAAATTTTTATCATTTCTATATGGTATACGCATTGCAGTGATGTTGACAAAGAAAGAATGTAATATATATAATTATATAGTATATATATATATATATATATATATATATATATATATATATATATATATATATATATATACATATACATATATATATATATATATAGTATATATATATATATATATATATATATATATATACATATATATATATATATATATATATATATATACATATACATATATATATATATATATATATATATATACATATATATATATATATATACACATATATATACATATATATATATATATATATGTATATATATACACATATATATACATATATATATATATATATATATATATATATATATATATATATATATATATATATATATAACACAACATTTAAGTATAAACATGTAAAAATTGTATTTATTTTTAAAGCTGGGTTGTTCTTAATTAATAGCGTATCAAAATTAGACAATCTGTCATACATGAAATAGTGCTTTTAAAAATTTTAAGTGTGTATTTGCTATTAAAAGTTTCGATACTCTTGCTGTCTAGTTAATACTTTTGATAATAAAAAATTTGAATTTCCGTGACTCTTTAATTAAATTTGTTTGAAGCATTTTTATTAAAACGAAATAAATGTGAGAAAACTATTGAATCTCAAGCACTGAATTTTCTTATATATTATAAAATACTAGCATTATATAAATGCAATCGATATAAAAGGAACTCAAGAATTAAGGAATCACCGAAAAATATTTATTTTAATAAACATTCCTTTTGGGATTTGCTACTGAAAATAACTTTTCTCTCATGCCTTCTTGAATTGTTTCTGCATTTTTATGAACATAAAGGAATAAAAAATCTTAATTAATGGTTCTCTGTAGAAATCTAATAAAGCGGTAAATCGATTTGACATACCGCGATTTAACGTTTATTAAGATTAATCAAACTTTTTTCCGATTTCGACTGACATCATTAATTAATTTTTTTTGAAATCATCTTCGATTTTTGAATTATATGTTAAAAAATTACCTGAAATCTGAGTTTCCGGACTTATATATGGACAGCGTTTTGCTATAAAACAGAAGCTTCTGAATTTTCCCTTAAAGATTAGTATGTAATATAATATAAAATTTTAAATAATATTAATATATATAAATATATATATATATATATATATATATATATATCTAACATACAAAGCCCCAAAACCTTAACTAATTTCTAAATTCTTTTAAATTCCCTTGGGCGTAAAGTTTTAATTTCGTTTTCGTTTCAAGAACAAAGGAATTGAAAGTTTCCTAAAAACTAAAGTAGGATATAAATATATCATCTCTAACCCCCTGTCTCGCAGGCAACACATTTTATATAATGGCCACGCGACTCAAGCCCAGAGAACTGGCCTGGGGGCCTCCGTCCAATCAATGCAGGAGTGCAATGATCACGGCCTCAGGAAGTTTTAAAAGACCCATCAAGATTTTGGCCGGGGATTTTGTGAATTGCCGTTGCTCAACGAACATGTAAAAATTGAAGGAATGAAACCTTTGTGCTGGATGAGGTGTGTTCTTGTGTGTCCGGGGCTGGAGTGGCCAGTTTTTTACAAAGATCTTCGAGATGCCGATGACGCCACGCCTTCCAGCGCGGGACTGATTTATGTTGACTATGATGTCGAACTATCATTTCTGTGATGAACGGCCGGCAATATTAACCTATTGACCTTTCTCCTTAATCCCTCACCGCCGCCCCTGCTCTTACACACACACACACACACACATACATACATACATACATACATACATATATATATATATATATATATATATATATATATATATATTGACTGTCGAAAGAGCAAAATCACATGGTTTTCCAAATTTTTTCATAGCTGTCGTTTTTGTTATACATTTTGTATCCTTTTTGGAAGTCTGTAATCAGTTTTCAGAAACAGATCAAAGTTTTAAACAAATTACACCTATAGTCACAATTTATTTTGAATCTATATAAAATCTATAAGACAGTTTCTGGCCTTCAACATAGAGACATATCAAAAGAGAGATTTTAGACGATATAAAAAAAATATGTTCGTTTAATTAAAAATTCGGGCGACAACGGTGAAAGAAATATAATCTTTATTGGCATTGGCAACTGAGTAGAATCGTGCCGAGCATTATGGATGATTTCATAAAATTAATGCTTCCTTTTGAAGTGTTAAAAAAATTAATCTGTCATATGTAGTGAAAGAAATATTAAGTAAAATATAAAATAGGTTAAAGTTAACTAAACAAAGAATTAGTAACAATAACAACATTTTATTTCCCAACAAAGTTGGGCCAGGGTTTACGTTCAAGATTCAAGAGTAAAAATCTTCCGAGTCATCATGCTCGGCCAAAACAACAAGAAGAGACAAACCGCGACAGACACCCCCAGGGCATTGACCCGTACAGCGCTATCTGGCGGTGAAAACATACATATTCCCAACAAACTGGGCCGGGCTGAACAGCTATGTTCAGGACAATACTTATTACAAAATTTCAAAAATTTTTTTAGGTTCAAGAGTTCACATTTCAATTACAATTTCTCAACATTTGAGTTGAGACCAAAACATTCAAAACTTCCAATTAATGTTCATGTTTCCAAAAAATCACATTTCAATATAATATTAAATTCAGAAAATTAAGTTTCCAATTAATGTTCATGATTCCAAAATTATACAATCAAAATATACATATTAAATTCAGAAATTCAAGTATACCTTAATTCAAAAATATAAAAGTTTAAAATTCAATTGTGAATGAAGTATTTTTTAACACGTTAATAAGTTAATAATATCCAAAGACTAACAATCTATAAGAAATGCAACAAAACCCATACAAGAATTAACAATTTACAATCAGCAAGGAACTTACTATTCTCACTTCATTGGAGATTCTTAAACACTTACCTAAATACTACAATTTTACACATAACTACACGTTTACATATGGAATCATTCTTGAAATTTCGCTACAAATAAACATACAATAAATATTATATACATTTTATATACATGAGACATTTGAACTACAGTTGTAGGAAATGATTACATTAACACTCTAAATTTACAAGTAGTTGAACTGGTCGTTTAATTGTTCCTCTTTCAGTTTTAATTTCACAACTACGAATACGACCATCTCTACCTGGAAAGGTTTTTACAATCCTTCCCAATCTCCACATATTTCGTGGTAAATGTTCATCATGAATGATCACAATGTCATTTTCTTTCAAATCACCTTTAGACTGCTGATTTTTATTACAGTTTGCAGATTTCAAGTTCAATAAATAGTCTTTAGTCCACTTGCGCCAAAACTGATTTAGCAGTCTTTCGCGATACAAATATGCTTTTAGCAAAGTTTCTTTACGGCTTTTACCCACAATGTTATTGAATTTAACTGGAGGTAAATTGGACAGTTTATTACCTATTAGGAAATGAGCTGGTGAAAGTGGTTGTAGGTCATTGAGATCATCAGGGACATATGTCAGTGGTCTTCTATTGACCACAGCTTCAATTTCAGTTAGCAAGGTGTGAAGTTCGTCCACACCTAAGGATGTTCGTCCAAGGGTTTTTCGTAGTGGCACTTTCACGGAACGAACTAGTCGCTCATAGAAACCGCCCCACCAAGCCGCTTTCTCGGCAATATATCTCCACTGGATACCCGAGGAAGCATAATACGTTTTAACGTCTGGATGACTTATTACCTTCCACACCTTTTTAAGTTCTGCATCTGCAGCCTTGAAGGTAAGAGCGTTGTCCGAATACACAACTGAACAGATTCCTCTACTCGAGACGAACCTGCGAAAAGCTAAGAGAAATGAGTTAGTTGTTAAATCTCTCGTTAGTTCTAAGTGTACAGCTCTTGTAACTGCACACGTGCACAACAAAATGTAGAACTTGGTATGCTCATTTTTCACATAAAGTGGGCTAGCAAAGTCTAACCCAATGACATCAAACGGTTGTGACTGTTCGGTTCTTGCAGCCGGTAGTGGACCCACAACTTGATTTACAGGTCGAGCATTCATGCGTCTGCACATAACACATTTTTTTAGTATGTTTCTTACATACTGTCTACCTTTTATCATCCAGTATCGTTCTCTAATGTAAATGAGAGTACTTGATACTCCGGAATGATACACCTTTTCATGTGCATCAAGAACAATAAGTTCAGATAATTTGTTTTTAGGAGGCATGATTATCGGGTGCTTTTCATAGTAGCTCAATGAGGAATTTTGGAGTCTGCCTCCCACTAATAAGACGTTATCTTCATTTAAGAAGGGATTGAGCTCGAAAATGCTAGAATTTTTAGTAACTGGTTGTCCCAATTTTAGATTATGAATTTCCACTGCAAAATGTTCAGCTTGCGTTTCTCTAATTAATCGAATTTCTCCAGAGAATATTTCTTCAGCTGTCAAGGTGCCATTTCTTTTCGGTAAATGTTTTCTTGCATTATGAATAAATCGCATTGCCCATGCGTTAATTCTAACAGCTCGACTTAATTTGCTGTAATTTTCAAGATCTAAAAGGGTTTTGTGATCGTCGACACTAGCTTGCAAAATAGTAATGTCTTTTACATCCTTTTTTCTCTCTAACATGGATTCGGAATTCTGCGTTATATTTCGTACACTTCTTAGCCACATACAGTCTGGTTCACTCAACCAATGTGGCCCTGACCACCAAACCTTTGACGACAACAAATATTCTGCGGAACAACCACGTGAAAGAATGTCAGCAGGATTTGAAATTCCATCACAGTGCTTCCAACAAGCCGGATCTGTTAGGGACTGTATTTCAGTCACCCGATTTCTTACAAATTGTTTCCACCAACTCTTTAAAGCCTCTGAATTAGAACTAAATTTCCTTAAATTCATCCCTGCATCCCTAAATACTTTACATGCTTCAGAACTAAGCTTGAAGGTTTGCTCAAGAGTATCACCCCCATAAAAAAGATCATCTACATACACCGAAGTATTTAGCATCTCATAAACATCGGGTTTCTCTGGGGCTATCTTAGATATATGATACTTAATAGTACTAGCCAGAATGAAGGGACTGCATGAAACGCCAAATGGTACTCTAGTCATCCTATATGGTTTCAAATTAAAATCCTTATCAAAATACAAAAATCTCAAAGCATCTCTGTCAACTTCCGCTATTCCAATTTGATGGAATGCTTTCTCAATATCTGCGGAAAAGGCATATTTAAATTGTCTGAAACGCAGTATCATATCTAACACTGAAGGATTTAAATTCGGCCCAGGAACTAAACAATCATTAAGGGATGCGGCATTGTTTTGTTTTGAAGAGGCATCATAAACTATTCTTACTTTAGTTGTCGTAGAATTTTTTCTTACAACTGGGGAATGTGGCATGTAATAAGCTTTGTCACTGCTACTTTCAAAACTACATTCTTCAATAATTTGGTTATCTAACTGATCACGTATTATTTCATTATAATGTTTACGAAGCCAAAAATTTTTCCTTAATTTATTTCCTAAAGACATTAAACGACTTTTCGCGTTTTCAAAATTATTACTTAAGGCTTCATGATTTTGTTTCCATAACAAGCGAGAAACATATCGCCCATTATCAACTGCAATTCCCTCTGAAATTGCTGAATAACCGATTCATCGGAAACCTCCTGTTTGTTTTCTGTCAACCCCAGTGTGTCCAGAGACCAGAACCGCTTTACGATGTCATTAATCTCAACATTCTTCGACGCGTCGGCAAAATACTGTACACCGATATTCATCACAGCTGCGTTCTCCAAGAGCTTGTCGTAGCCTCCACCCTGAATAGTCCACCCAAACAAGGTGTCAGTTGCGAACAAATTATTGCCTAGTTTCTCCTTCCCCACAGCCAGGACATTCCAGTAGTAATCCGCCCCCACCAGAATTCTTATCTCCAATTCTTCTCCGCTATCGGCTAGCTGCAGCCCCTTTGAATCTAAGATTTCACGAATGCTTTTAGTTGGTACTTTTACAAAGGCTCCTGTTATAGTATCTGTTACAAGCGCTTCAATTATTATGGATTTTTGGGGGAACTTAATATTTTTAAGATTTATTTGAACGACTTCAAAATCCCGTTCACGACCTTCACTAAACCCAAATGAATAAACATACAGTTTTTCTTTTCTCAAACATCTTAAATTTAATTGTTTAGCTAGATCGGCTCTAATAAATGATTTCTGGGATCCTCCATCCATTAAAATCCTAACGGTACTATTTTTGTTCGTGTCAACATTTTCTGCTAAAACTGAACAAGTCTGTAAATATACCCCCTTACAAGTATTTTCGGAATTTAAAGACAAAGATGCAATAACAGACTCTTTGTCCTCCGTTGGTATATCAATATTAACTTTCCTACAGAATAATTTGTTATGACTTGAACTATTACAATTTTGGCAGGGAGAAATTTTGATTCTACAATTTTGAGACATGTGTGTTTTTCCAAAACATTTATAACACCTACCCTGAATTTTCAAAAGTGTTCTTTTATCCTCGTCGGATTTTTCGCAATCTACAACACTATGGGAATTTACTTTACAGAAAAAACAGTATGGTTTAATTACTGTAGTAAAGGCAGACGCAGTTGGGATATTTTTACCCTTCAAATAACTATTTTTGTTTAAGAATCCCGTTTTGTTTTTCTGATGGAAATCGAAATTATCTTTCGTATTACAGTCTTTACTAAATAGATACGACGCTTCCCTGCATTCAACTTCTTTTCGTACGAAATCTATTAACTCTGAAATATCAAAATCTGAATTAGACTTTCGTTTTCTGTTATACACTAAACTTAACTCCTCTGGTAATTTTTGCAGTATTATTGGGCATAACAAGTTACCGTAAGAGCCCGACGTCACATTTAAAGACTGTAGACTCCTAATCTGAATTTCGCAATTATCATAAAACGTTCTGAGGGCTTTTACATTACGAACATTTTTTACAGGATCTACCGATAATAAGTGTTTTATATGTGAGCTGATTACCATGTCATTCCTTCCAAACCGCTGCTTTAGCAATTCAATAGATGAATCATAATTTTCATTTGACAAGGAGAACCCAGAAACAGCCGCCAAAGCCGGACCTCAGAAATACATTTTTAAATAACTAAATTTTTCAATTTTAGTTATGTCATCATTATTATGTATAGTTATTAAGTACTGGTTCCAAAAATCTAACCAATTGCTAGGATCCCCAAAGAATTTTCCTATAGTTAATTTAGGAAGTTGGATGCTTTGTTTAAATGTATTTCCGGAAGTTGAAGCAACCGAGGTCTGAGAGTTCTCAACGATTTTACTTTTGTTTTCATTATTGAGCTTCTTTTTTGCTCTAAATGACCAGATCGTAATTTTCTCTTCGTACTCTTGTACACAAATTAGTTCTTCTTCAAATTCCTTTTCAGTAACATTTAAATTCAACTCTATTGCTTTATCTAATTCTTTTAAATTTTCTGATTTTGTTGATAACAAATTTAAATTTTCTTCTAAAACTTCACAATCACAGTCCTCACTTTCGATTTCTGATTGTAGTTTATTTAAAATTTTGGACTCAGCGGTCCTTATTATTTTTCTTTTTGATTTTAGTTTTGACATATCTTCTTCCATATTTAAAAAATATAATGTCCTACCTTATTCAGACGTCTTCAAGATCCATGTATGGTTTTCAATAATCCATTTTCAATTGGCACAATTTTAATACTAAGATCGTGCCCCACGTTGGGCGCCATGAAAGAAAATATTAAGTAACATGTAAATAGGTTAAAGTTAACTAAACAAAGAATTAGTAACAATAACAACATTTTATTTCCCAACAAAGTTGGGCCAGGGTTTACGTTCAAGATTCAAGAGTAAAAATCTTCCGAGTCATCATGCTCGGCCAAAACAACAAGAAGAGACAAACCGCGACAGACACCCCGAGGGCATTGACCCGTACAGCGCTATCTGGCGGTGAAAACATACATATTCCCAACATGTAGTGTTGCTCTCTTCAAAACATGCTATCCAGGTTCCCTATAAAATATAACTTAGCAATGAAAATTTTTTGCATTAAACTTGTGTAATGAAAGAGCTATCACTTCTTAGTTTTTAATTTGTATGGAACAGATCACGCGATATAATCTATTCCAGTTATAGGATGGACCGAATGGAAATTTCAACCACTGGTAAATATTTAGAAATAACATTGGTCCTACTACATTGAAAGCGTGGTTGTCAGCCATGTCATGCTAAAATGCACTTAGAATAACCTGTGCAAATGACGGCTGGGTACGGAGGCAAAGCCTGATTTTGCGTTGGAATTCAAGTTATTCATTATATAAAATCTATTTTGTTATATAAAGTAAAATAGAAATATGGTGTTGCGGTTTCATGTACTGTAAATATGTAATAAAAATATTATTGATTCTTTTTCACCTTTATTGAGCAATTTTAATATCTCATGAATGTAACCTTGATAGTACCACACACACACACACACACACACATACACACACACACACATATATATATATATATATATATATATATATATATATATATATATATATATATATATATATATATATATATATATATATATATATAAGGTAATTATTTTTATTTTACTGCACTATATTTTTTTCATTAATGGATAAAAATTCAATTTCCCATAAAATGGGTAAAATTTCAGCACAAATGCCTATTCCCTTTCAATATATTTAACTTTATGCCTTTTTTTCATTACATTTCGACGTTAATGCTGAAAGGTTTATTTCTTTCCCAACCATAAAAAACGGAAGAAAGAGAGAAATATAGGTTTTACATCTAAACCCTTTATCGGCCGCTATTTTTTAGATAGATTACCAGATCAGACACAAAAGATTGGCGCTTGTCCAATGGAAAAGTCACATTGTGGAAAATACTCGAAACCGGAAAAGCTAACGTAAAATCATATCTAACCGTCAAACGTTTTCTAATAATAAATCAGGAAAGTAAAAAAAAAATCAAAAATCCTTTGACCAGTAGAGTTGTAGCCTAGAATTATGCACTGTTCCATTATAAAAAAAACATCAATAACATTTTATTGATTGATTATCGTGTTAAGAGTATCGAGAGAACAATATGAACTATGTAAGGAAATATAAACAGGATGAAATAAATAAATAAATATATATATATATGTGATAATATTACTAACTATCTATAATCGCCCATTCTGTACCTCATCTCTGCCATGGTGACCCGTCCTTCTTGTCTTGATGTAAACGCTCCGCCTTCCACATACTAACTTCCTCCGCCAATTCTGGCAACCTCTTTCACCTAATGCTATTTTGGCGCTTTTTAGCGAGAGACGCGGGCTGGCTCCGAACTGAGTAAGATGTGTTAATCTTTACATCAATAAACTTTTAATTAATTGCTATGATTTGGAATATTTGTTACGGCCTCGATTGCAGTATAATCACGAGATGTCCACTCCGGACATTTTCACACCAGCTCGACAGGATCGAGAACCAAGTTTGGCGTTTGGATCAAGAAATCAACCTTTGTCACGCCTGAGATTGCGACTGCGTTGTGAGAAATGAAGACGCCATTGCTCTACAGTTTACGCATGCGTTTCTGAATTAACCAGCTTGAAATGACCAAAGGTAAAACGTTCCTCATTCAAAATCATGAAATCTACTACATCGAAGCAAGTGATGATGCCCTTTTTCCAGTTCGTTCCAGTTTGATTGCGACTTTTGTTTCCCGCCTGACCTCACCATTTTTTCCCGTCTCGGACTGCGCCATCTTGTGATACGCCCGTATTCAACTCTAAATATTCAATATTGTGAATTTTTTTTCCATTATTGCCTTGATTTCTGCATGCACGCCGAACGCTGTGCAGATAATCAAAATAAGTTATATTTCAACACAAAGATCACTGTCAGAGTGTTTTTACTCTCAAAAATTTATTTTGTGTTTACAAAAGTTGGTGTGTAAGCAGGTCAGTAATTATATTATTTTTGTAATTTTCTGGTATTGTTAAAGTAAAATCAAAATGAAAACTGCCAAAATAAATGTCGAACATGATGATAATTACGAATATTTTCAGAAGAAAATTAAAAATCGAAAAAAAAAGAGGTTAAATTTAAGTAATGAAATGATCATATGAGTCACCAATATGTAAATCATTCAGCTATCCTTAATCTTTCTATTTTAGCATTCCTGTCCTATCGCCATCCTAGTTAATTTTGAAGACACCCCGTGAGTGTAAGTGAAACTCACATATTTTTTTAAAACTTTTTGAAGCTTACTACATTTTATATGAAAATACTATGTACTAAATAAATATTATTGATTTTTATACTGGGGTTTCCACACACTGTCCTCCCTGTCTCTTCGCACTTTTCAAATGTTCCCTTTGAACAGTTGCTTTTCCCTCTCATGTTTGAGAAACTGCCTGCCCCTTTTCATTTTGTGCAGTTTGCTCAACTTGAGTTTCAGGTTGGAAGCACCTTCCCTTTGGTAAACGCTCACGAGGATGTACTCACAACAGGTCACATACCTCAAATTTATGTTTGTATTGTCTTGATTTTTTTCCACAACAGTTGAATGTCAGTGTCAATTGTTGGAATTTGTATTTTTGTTCGAATTTTTGCAACATCAGGTACCAGACATGTGGTATTGATGTTGAAAGTTAATTTTGACAGCATTTGGTAAATTTATTCTACTAATTGCTGAAAGAATAATTTTAATATTTTTGTGTACATGATCAAGAGAAAAAAAAAATAAAATAAAATATAGATAGTGTTTTGCTCAAAGAAAAGTCAATTACTAATGTGCAACGGACAAAGAACAACAAAGAACATTATTTTTTCTAAAATAGTGACTACAACCCAGGAGATCTCCAACAGAACTAAAACCCTACTCCACGATAAAGACTGTGAATAAAAATAACTTTTGTGACTTTTACTACTATGTGAACTGTACCCGTCCATTACTCTGAAAACATTTCAGACTGTGATACACATGTCAGGGACTGAGACCTGCACAATATTTTTCTTGTATCTGTATTTGGAACGTCTTTACATCTGTTTTTATTAGTGTCTTCATTTAAGTGCACGATTCCATTTTTATTTTTCTCCAGCTATTTGTTTTAAGATTATGCCATATTTAAATGTTTAAGCCTTTTCAGTTGTATTTAAAAGTGTAAAAAATTTGTGAGTTTCGAGCCAGCTTCAACCTAATATTCTAACTACTAATTTTCATATTCTCACTATCTGGAGTGTCTTGGAGTCGACGGCCGCGGCTCCAATCCATTTTAGATGGGGGGGATATTCTGTGATAATATTACTAACTATCTATAATCGCCCATTCTGTACTTCATCTCTGCCATGGTGACCCGTCCTTCTTGTCTTGACGTAAACGCTCCGCCTTCCACATACTAACTTCCTCCGCCAATTCTGGCAACCTCTTTCACCTAATGCTATTTTGGCACTTTTTAGCGAGAGACGCGGGCTGGCTCCGAACTGAGTAAGATGTGTTAATCTTTACGTCAATAAACTTTTAATTAATTGCTATGATTTGGAATATTTGTTACGGCCTCGATTGCAGTATAATCACGAGTTGTCCACTCCGAACATTTTCACATATATATATATATATATATATATATATATATATATATATATATATATATATATATATATATATATACATACATACATACAGGGTGAGTGTCCCAAATATCGCCCCTGTGCCTAATATCGCCTCCTCGTGTTTCTAAAGTATGATTCGCGCTATGGATGAGAAAATGCAGTAACTTCTTAGTTCTGGGTATGTACTAACAGCGGCGATAGCGACAACGTTCTTATCACTGACAACATAAACTATATGGCGTCTGAAGTTGTTTTGGCTGTTGTCTTCGTAATCTTTGGCTCCAAAACATCAGAATCCAGTGAATGACCAGGTAGGTGCATCCAAATTCTAATTTTGCTTATACCATTTGAAGGTGCATTAAAACAGAGACTTTGCTAGCAACGCTTTTTAACAGGTGATCCTAATTTCGCCTGGTAGATGGTAAGAGGAACAGAGGTAGACGATATTAGGAACCGCTCTGGAGTTCACTGGAAATTTCAATTTCCCAATTTAGCTACATAACTTAAACTGGCACTGGTTTTGGATCTGGTTGATCTCAGCATACCAAAGGAAATATTTCTTAGGGATGTTGAGTTTTCAGCCGAATCAGAAAGTAAAAAGTGGATGAAATGTCGAAAAAAAGTTAAATAATTGGACACCTAACTTATGTATATATAAACATATATTTATGAATGAAATATTTATAAACATAATACAATCTGATTTCTGATATTTTAATCGTGGCTCTTAAGTCAATAACGAAACCAAATAACATAATCAAGTAACGTAATCTCCTTCGCTGAATACAATGGTATAAACTAAAGGCGATTCCTTCTGTTTGACAGCAGCTTTTTTAACCCATTAATGCCGAACATCGAATTCTTTAATTTTCTTTACCTAATTATGTTCGTACAGGTGCAAAATGAACTGAAAAAATAATAAAAGAATTCCTGCATTAAAATTTTAATTTTTATTCAAAATAATGTTACCGTCCTATAAAAAGGACGCTAGGCACGGGAGGGTACAGGTTTTACACAAACACTTCAACCCTTAGATTTTCTAAAACTATTCCTTTTAATGTCATTTTTAGATAAATAAACGCATGAAACCAATGGAACCCTGCGAAAAAAATGCAAACACAAAGAATTTAAATTGTATTTTAATCATTTAAAATAAATCAAAACAATTTAAAAAGCTGAAAATGTTAAAAATAATAGCTTAAAAGGCACAAATTTAATAAATTATGTCTTATGACAAATTTTACACAATTTTATATTTAAATTTACATATAAAAAGGGCTTATTAAAATATAAAATAATGAGAAAAGCTATTCGTATTTTTTTTTACACGATTTATATACAAGCTATTTTGTGCGAAAGATTTCAAAGCATTTATCATCCAATCCAACTAAACATTTATTGCATTTTCTTGTGTATTTTTTGCCACAGTAGGTGCATCTTATCTGTTTTGTATTCACAACGTTTAAATGATCTTTTCCGCCATACCGGACATCACCGCAGACACTCGTTTTGAAAGTTTTTTTGGTTTCCCTGCAGCCAGACTGTTATTTGGTCTCTTACTGTACTTAGAAAAATATGTTTGACAGATTTCTCTTCTAAAGTGGAGGAGATCCATTCTGTTACTGTCATTAGAAGGGCATAATCTGTACAGTAGCCACGCATTTTGGATTGATGCTTCTAAGCTAAACAAAAACAGTGGCCACCACCATTTTTTAGACCGTATGGAACACCGGTATTGTGCCAGATTTTGATCCATTTGATCGGTGCCTCCCATAAATTTATTATATTGAGACACGATATACGGTTGGTCAATCTCTACAAATCTTTTATCAATATTCGACCAGCGTTTGACCTGAGCTACAGGTTCAATGCCATAATGGTTAGACGCCAAAGTAACGACAGTATTGTCATTCCACCGAACCATTTTAAAATTTTTCTGTTCTGAAAATCAAAACTTCCCCTACTCTTCTTTTTAACAGATTTAACATCTCCAAGTGGACATTTTTCAGTTTTATTAACCCGTATAGTGCCAGTCATCGGTAACTTCATTAGATGGCGGGTACAAATAAATATCCGCTTCATGGTATGTATCATTGTCAGATAACTCTGCCATTAAAGCTAATGCCTCTCCACTGTCAAACTTAAAATAAAAACAAAAATATAAATAAGAGCTTTAAAACTTATCGATTGCTCATTTGCAGTATATTTAGATCAAATATAATTTGGATTAAAAGACAAAATTCTTAAAATTTATTAAATTATAGACATTTAAAATACAAATAATTTTTAAAAATCCAGACAATTACTTATATACTTCGTAATTTTTCTTTATTTTTTAAAATCACTAAATACCGAAAACATCCTTTGATTAAAATTTTTGTATTTAAGAGGCTAATTTGTTAATACGTTCATTACATTATCAAGAGGCTAATATTTCTCTTAAATAAGAAATTTTTTTAATCATTCCTTAATCAAGAGAACATTTATTTTAAAATTATTTTCATAAATAAGGAATACTCAATAATCTTTATTTATAAAAATAATTTATAACATCATTTTTCTGAAAATAAATAGCATTTCTTTTTCTCTATTGTAATAAAACATCATAAATTGAGAAAAAAAGACGCATTCGTATAGCGGAACAGGTCAGAAAAACATGTACCCATCCGTGCCCAGCGTCCTATATAGAACGCTACGCAAAAGAAAATATAACAGCGTTAAAAAATAATTTTAACAATTTTGAAAGATACGTATTTAAGAAATGAGTATTGATTGTGATAACAGCATAAAATATTTTCGTATCATTGAAAAACAATAAAATAAACTTACTTTTTGCGTGACGCCCTTTTGAAAAGCTAAAAAACGACTAATTCTGACTTTAAATCTTCAAAGCAGAAATAGAACTTTAATGTAGTGCTGCCAACTGTTGAATAATAACAAATACAACACTTTATCATGATATTCTGCTATTTGGATCGGGAAAAAATAAAAAAAATCAGCGATTTAGAGCTTATTATGTAACCGTCCTTTTAAAAGGACGCTAGGCACTAATGGGTTAATCGATCATTTTTACTGCTTTAGTTCATAATTTCTCTGTTTTAGCTTAATATTTTTTATAAATATTTTATCGTTTTAAATGTAACTCATAGAAATTTTTAAAATTTTTTATTGAAATAATGCTTGAAAATAAGGAAAAAATTTCTATCATAACTAAGTACTATTATTTACAATATAAGATTAAATATGAGAAATTTTTCTGTAATGATTAGAAAAAATTGTAAAATAAAAGACTTTTGATTTCCTTAAGAAAATTTAACGTCTTATTTAAATATATTTAATTATTAATAACTGTCTCGGCATAAATTTACTTTATTTGTTAAAGCTCTTTGATATTTACTTTTTGTTACTGAACTGGCACTTTAATGTTCAAAAAAGGTATTTAAATTAATAAGAATTCTTTCTATAGAAGTTTTGGGGAAAAGAAAAAACATAGAAGTAAACGGATTTAAAAATAACCGTTTTAATTAATCCTACTATTTCAGAAACAGAAAATTTTTCCGCAGTAAATGTTAAAAATATAAGCATTTTATTGAAGTTTAAGCTGTGTAGCTTTTAATACTTAAAAAATGTATTCAAAGTGTTAAATCTTTTTTTAATCAGAAGGAAATAATGCAATTTTTAAAAATATTTTAAAATACACTGTATAAAAAAATCGACACACCAAGAAGGAGTTGTCTGATTGCGACAAAGATTGTTGGATGTGAAAAACATGCACAAAAAAGACCCGATTAAAATTTCAGAACATTTGAAGGATTTACTCCAGAGTTTGATTGCTACAAAGGAAGGAACTCAATACGGCGTTGGTCCCCATCTGGCAGGGATGCA
The DNA here is from genome assembly GCA_907164885.2 of Dolomedes plantarius. Classification (NCBI taxonomy): domain Eukaryota; kingdom Metazoa; phylum Arthropoda; class Arachnida; order Araneae; family Dolomedidae; genus Dolomedes; species Dolomedes plantarius. Next base: position 77,962,885 of record OU015493.1, on the reverse strand, counting down.
AGCTGTCACCTGGTGTTGCATAGACTGATAAAGTTCCCGGATTTCGTCCTGCGGGATTTCTAGTTTTCAACTGTCGGGCTATATCGGCAACATTTCGAGATAGTTGCAATTGCCTTCCCATCACGTCCCAAATTTACTTTATGGGGGAGAGATTGGGCCATCTAGGTTGCCAAGGAAATGTTCGGCAAGCTTGAAGGCAATTCATAGCAACACGTGCCGTATGCGGCCGAGCAATATCTTGTCCAAAAGTAAGTCCGAAGTCGTGCAAGAGGTAAGGCAACAAAACGGGTCGTATAATGTCAACTACGTACCGCTGGGCACTAATGACTACCAAAGGGGTCAAAGTGTGTCACTAATGACTACCAAAGGGATCCGGCTATCAAAGGAAATTGCACGCCAGAACCTAATGCTCTGTTGTGGGCCTGTGTGGCGTTTGATAGTAAGGGAAGGATCCCCTTGCTGCCCTGGACGTCTCTAGACACTTCTTCGGTGGTCGTCAGAAACACAGTTGGAAATGGGCCTCGTCATTAAAGACTATACGTCCCCAGCCAGCGCAGTTTCCATTTGATAGAGTTAAGCACCACTGTAATAAGACTTGACGATGTACAGGTGACGATGAGGGGTATGTGACGTAATGGTCGGTGCGAGCGTGGACTCTGCTAAGTTGTCTGTCAATGGTCATGTTGGACACTTGTGTGCGTCTCGCACGTCGGATGGTTGATAACGATGAATCCGGTGTTGTGACAGCTGATCTGACAATTGCTCTGTCTGCCTGTTATTGTTACGGTCCTAGGTCCACCACTACCCTCCTGTCGCTTAAATTTGCCGTAATTGACCCACTGTGACCAGCATCGTCTAATCGCTGCATCTCTTCGACCCAGATTACGAGCGATTCTTCGATTTGCCCAAACAGCTTCTTTCAATCCGATGACACGACCTCTTTCAAACTCTGAAATATGCTGGTAATTAGCACGAATCCTTCAACTAGGCATTGTCACAGTCGACCTAAGGTATCCGTAGTCGAAATGCAACAGAAATTTTGAACATCATATCAACAATAGCTTCCTGCACACACCTGATGGATGCGCAGTTCTTATGTGCTGGAGCTCCCGTTATTCGATGTTTGGATACCAAATTATAATCGTTTATATGTTCAGTCGAAACATCTTTACAAACGAAATTTAGTTACAATCGAACAACTTCTTGATGTGTCGAATTTTTAGTTATAGAGTGCAAAACAAGTTGTTTTTATCGCAGACCAATAGTTAAACCAACTTTGCTTTGCATCGAAAATAAGGATATATATTCATGAATATAATAAAGATTGTTTTGGACTGAAGACATCAGAAAATTTTCAACTCAGACTAGAATATACTCATGGTATAAATGATTTCTATTAAGAAACCTTTAACTTAATCTATGCTCTAGACTTCCTACTGTAAAAATGCAAAATGATATGGCATACGCTTCTGTGTTTCCTTGAACAGATTACGATTTACTTTCGGCTTAACTTACATTAACTTCGTATCTAAAGTTTGTAGCATACGTTATAGGTTCTCATATAGACAAGGCTTCCAATTTAAGACCACTTGATATATTGGCAAACTCCTGTATAATTTCGTAATTTATAAGTCTGCTGAAACACAATTACAAATGTTAATTAGGTCTGTATGTGTCTGCTAAAAAATGATAAATAGTTTCCAAATTTCCATAGCACATTCATCGAATTCATCAACAAATTTTACAATTTTAAAAGGGGTAACAATGTATTAATCGGCAAGAAATAAGAGAGTAATCTTATCCGATGGGTTGTATTCGTTCCGTGATATTAATTGTCATAGATGGAACGAATATGGAGAAAACAGTATGAAAGCATATACCCTGAGTGCATTGGTAGAACATTTCAAGATTGTGGAGGAAATGTTTTGTTTTAGGGAATGTTTTCCTTGTATTTTTTGGTATCTAAAATTCCTGTGGTAGAACATCTAAACTCAAAATGTGTTTAGCAAATATTGTCTCCGACCTAGTACATTCATTCCTAGTGCATACTGACCTGGTACATTGAGTAGATGATTCACCCCACTGGAATGGATACATCCAACAGGAAAATGCTCCATGCTTAAAGCTCAAAATTTCCACAGATGGTGTAAGGAACATCAGAATGTTTAACTTGCTGCGTTGGCTTCCACGATCACCTTACCTAAATGTAATTGAGCGTTTTTGGTAGTAGGTGAAAAGAAGCATCAGACAGATGGATCGATAAACATCAAATTTTATAGAATAGAAAAAGCACTTCGTCGGATATGGTATCAGATTTCTGTGAAGCCACCTACCAAAATCTCGTAGAGGATCCATAGCCAATCACAGCAGTCCTAACACGTGACCTGACAACGTACAGGTTAGGTGGTTATAATAAAGGGCCATTCAGTATATATATATATATATATATATATATATATATATATATATATATATATATATATATATATATATATATATATATATATTTGTCAGAACTTAAGGGGGAAAAGAATGATTACCTTAAATTTAAAGGGGGTTTGGAAATTAAATTATATTCGTGGCTTAATTCACCTCTAATTGTTCGAATTTCAAGACGTGAATTGGGAAAGGGAAATTCCCCTTTTCATTATATAATCTTCGCGCGTCTGTGGGTTTTGCGTTCGAGGAGGATATCTTATATAATTGTCCTTGAAAGATGTCTGGTTTGGGCTCTGCGCATGTGCAGGGACAGTCGGCGCGCGGAGCTGACCGCGAATTTTTGTCATAGTGTGGAATAAAAGTCGATGCTGTCAGATGTGGATTTCTCCGCGTCTCTAAAAGTGAAATGGCGCAAAATGAACGTACTGAGTTGGAGCTGTGGTTTACCTGAAAAGAAATAAATGGGACTAAAATGAACTGATGCCTCCTCTATTATTGATTGGATTACTTCTTGCTACACCACCGATTAAACCATGACTGCCTTAGTTCGAAGATCACAAGGCGTAGTCATACGCTCGACATATATATATATATATATATATATATATATATATATATATATATATATATATATATATATATATATATATATATATATATATATATATATATATATATATATATATATATATATATATATATATATGCTTGTGTGGTGTGTGTGAAATGTCCGGAGTGGACATCTCGTGAAAATACTGCAATCGAGGCCGTATCAAAGATTCCAAATCATAGTTAATGAATAAAGTTTATTCGACGTAACGATTAACACATCTTAATCCGTTCGGAGCCAGCCCACGTCTCTCCCTAAAGCGCCAAAATAGCATTAGGTGAAAAAGGTTGCCAGAATTGGCGGAGGAAGTTAGTATGTGGAAGGCGGAGCGTTTACGTCAAGACAAGAAGGACGGGTTACCATGGCAGAGATGAAGTACAGAATGGGCGATTATAGATAGTTAGTAATATTATCACATATATTTATATATATATATATATATATATATATATATATATATATATATATATATATATATATATATATATATATATATATATATATATATATATATATATATATATATAATATAAAATTACTTAAAAAATTAAATGAACAATTCTATACACAAGAATGAGTAATATCTAATTAACTATATTGATTAACATGCATTGAAACAAATAGCAAAAACCATACATCACATTCTTTTGCTTTTTCGATTTTTTCCCAGCAATTTTAATGTTTAAACTCTTTTATGTTCTTACTTAATTCTTCAGACACTATTCGTACTCGAACAAACTAATGAGATAGAACACTTACTAGGAAAAAAAAATAATTTTTTTCTTAATTTCCAGCGAAACATTAGTTATTTGTTAAGACCCTCGAATTATTTCTAAGATTCTAATTTAGGAACATCCCTTTTAAAGTGATGAAAACTCATGAAATCCGAATTGATCCCTAAGTAGAAATTCGTGTCGGAGGTACTTTAATTAAAAATTTGCGAAGGTACAATTGTTGTTGGAAATTAAAATGTCATGAATATTCTTTCGTTAATTACTTTATACGTCTATTCTGATTAAAATAAAATATTTTTGATGGTACTAAATATATCTCAGTTTGTACGTCTTTATTCTGATTATCATTATAAAAAAATTGCAACCAGATGTTTCCAGTTAATTAATTTGCTGAGCGAGTTTTTTTTCTTTTCAGCGAAGTTGAACTTGAATATATTTTTTCATTCATATTTCAAAGGTAACTGCTAATATTGAGCATTGAAAAAGGAAATTTAATGAGATTTTTTTGATGTTGTCGAAAACTTTTCTATATAATATTACTATTCTATGTAATATTAATGTAAGAATATTTTAAAAGCACACTAATATCCAAATGTCATCATGTATACAGTACAAAAATAATCAGAAATGTGTATATGCAAGTATACCGTAACTAAGATAACTTGCCGAAGAATGTATATATATATATATATATATATATATATATATATATATATATATATATATATATATATATATATATATATATATATATATATATATATATATATATATATAGTTATTTATTTATTAGGGATAAAATTATTAAGACTACTCAACATAAAATTAGTCGTAGGGCCGAAGTGGTCAAACTTCACTGGCGAATACAGTGTTTCCCGTATAAAAAAACCGATTTATTAGGGCATTTTATGAGTGGTATGAGGTCTTACTTGAGAGGGATCCTCATGTTCTTCTGAAGAGATTAAATGTAAAAACTCAATTATGCGTCACTTCATACTCCAAATTCTCGAATTGAGCCCTACTGTGGACAGAATTGTCCTTAGAACAGCACAATCTAACTTCTGCATTGTAAAGAAATTCCCTGTAGTCTAAAACTGCTATGCTGTCTATTTTCACACAGGTCTTTTTTAGCTCGGAGCTTGTCTGATCGTAAAGATAAAAATTACGAAAAGTTTAAAAGGTTTTGATAAAATTGACAATTTACGGGACAAAGTAAGTTAGGGAATGAGTTTAATTTAGTTAAGGAGTGAGCAATGATTGATTTTTTTTGGATAACATAAATGTATATGTTCACATCAACACATCGGTGGAAAAATTTTAGACAACAATAAACGCTTTAAGATATGGTAAGATTTAATGTTATTTAGAATAATTTCTTCTTTTTTTAATGTCTAATTTGTTTTCAGTTTAGCAGTGTGGTGTGTCAATGGAAATCATATCCGTTTCTGATTAAGATAAAGGGTTAACACACCTCCAATGAAAGCAAAATCCCTGAAGTTGAATTTTTGATCCATCCAAGCTATTTCACGCATCATTTAAAAGTGCGAGCATGAGGAATTTCTGAGTGAACATCTTTATGAGATTTTTTTTACAACTCTATAATTGCAGATGAAACTGCGTCAAATGAAACTTTTAGTTTTATGTACTAAAGGTGCTGCAATATATTGCATAATCATAACTTCTAAGGTTTTTGATGAATTTTTACTCATTTGAGATGGAATTGACAGTAAATGTATTCTCTGTGAAAATTTGTATTTCCAATAAAAGACCTGTTAAACATTTCATTCAACTTAACTGAAAACTAAGGATTAAATATGCAAATACATGTTTTATTTATGACATATACACATATATGTGTGTATGTCAATCCGGATTGTTTTAATTAGCACCACAAAGTGTAACTCTTGAGGTGCTAACTAAAAAACCGGAACCGCACACTTAAGCCCGTAGACTTGATCTGGTCTGGAACTTCAAATCAGGGAGCATAAGGAACAACCAACACACACACACATATATATATGTATTATAATTATAAATCTTTAGCATACATTTTTATAGTGGTATATTTTCACATCTAGAGACATAAAAATTGAGTATCTCATGTAAATAATATGTTTGAAATGAAATTGATTCAAGTTTCAAGTGGGACAAATTTATCTTAAAACTAGGCAATAAGTCCTTTGTTTCATCTTTAAGCAAAGCGTATAGAAATTTCTATAAAAATTATAATGCATTTTAAATATACAAAAATGAAATATGTCTTATATATTTCATAAATAATAAGATGCTCTTTCGCTATATATTAAAAGCAGACATAAAATCTAAGAGTCAGAAAGTTTTACGACCCTAAAGGAAAAAAAAATCGTATAAAGTGATTTTATGCGTACGGGCAAAAAATGAAACAACGTGTAGCACATCACACCCTTTTCTGAATTTATTTAATGGCGAGTATTATCTTGAAGTGCGATGCATCACTGAAAATTGCGTAAGTCTACTTTAACGTTATACTTATTCAAGGAAATTTTGAAAAACGATTCAAAATTCTTACCCTGTAATTTCTTTTGTGTAAAAGATTGTATTTCAAGCCACTAAAACACTGGAGGAGATCAGAATGTTAAGGTTCTTTTTATTTTGCTAAAACCTCCCGGAACCTAAGCGTGCACCAGAAATTATGAGGAATAAATGGGGAATAAGAAGAGACATAAAAAAAAAAAAAAGATTTTTCAGGAATTTAAAAGGGGTGATATTTTTTATTTTTATTTTACGAAATGCAACTTTAGATCCGGAAAATTTCAATTTTACTCACTTAACAAGCCAATTTTTTTTACATATAAGTAACTGAATTATTTAAACAAAACTATGTCACTAACAACGGATAAAAAAATAAATATGTGTCTGACACATTCTTTTATATCACACATTTATATGCGTAAATAAATAAATAAATAAATAAATATATATATATATATATATATATATATATATATATATATATATATATATATATATATATATTTGTGTGTGTGTGTGTATGTATGTATTTATATCTATATTTGCAGTGTAAAGAGTGTCAAGTACAAAATCGTAGTTTTGACAACAACGAGATTGAAAAAAAAGGCTTTTGTAAAGTCAGTTTTTTTAGATTAATTTTTAATATTTTTTACAAAGTAAATTTTTCCAATTTTATTTTTGTTGAGTAAACAGTATTAAGTCCTTGGTTGGGATATAAACCCTTTAACACCAACATGTTTGTGTTTTGTTTCACATATGCCAATCTTTCCCTGATGAATAAAAATTTTTAGGAGTGGAATTGGACTTTGCTTTCTGTGCCCTGCGGTAGCTCTTGAATTTTCAAACATGCCTGGTTTTATAACTCATTTTAGCCCATTTTGGACATAACAACCTTGTGATGAATTAACATTTGAGCTATGGAACGCAAATGCTGAATTATATTTGTATGTATGATGCATGCGCAATGTTTTCTAGTAGCTTCTTTTGTGGACTCTTACGTTGAAGATGGCTGGTGTGGTTCAAAACCAGTTGAAGCAAAATTAGCGAGTGGTAATTCAGTTTTTAACAGCCGAGGGTTGCAAGCCAGTCCAGATTCATTTGTTTAGGATAAGTTGGAGGACGACAATCCCACTATCAGTGCTCAGCGGTACACCAAAACAATCAAGGCTATTAAAAACTAATGACCCGGCATGCTGTTTTCACGAGTCATTATTCCCAACCACAATGAACGGCAACATGTCGCCTAGGTTGTTGTAGCACTAGCCCGTAAGATATGGGACATCATTGAACATCCTGAATGCAGCCTAGATTTGTCCCCATGAGACTTTCATCGTTTCGGACTATTAAAGAAATTCCCAAAGAAACAAAGATTCGACGCCTGTCAGGACATGCCAGCCGCAGTTAAGGACTGGTTCAAGCAGCATATATGTTTTCGTGGACGGAATTCTTCGCGTTCTCAAACACCAGAATGCCTGCATAAACGGCATAGGGGACTTCTAAATTCTGACAATAATTCAAAATGCGGAATTCGTACCACTCTTTACTGGTGTTTATATTGTAAGTGTACTGAAGGTCGTTTTCTTTATACGGACAAAAATGGCTGATTCAATTCTTATTTCCCGATGTAAAAAAAGCGAATATTTAATGAAGAAATATACTGGACCCATTTCTAGAATACAATAAACATTAATATTTACTTGGATATCTAGAATCCACCATACATTTTCAAATAAACTGGGACGTGACTGAAATTAAAAAATGCATTTATCCTTCAAAATCCCCCTAAAAATATCAAAATGCTGACAAACGTGAAAATAAATCTTTATTGATCTCTGTGTCCCGAATTTAAGTTTATGAGAGCACGATTTATATCTGAATGACTGTTATAGAAGAATAAATGACATCCTCCGACATAAAAGAGAGAAAGTTTGTGAAATTTTGCTTCACTCCATAATTTTATATCGGGAATCATATATTTTCGGGTCGTAAATAAATTCGGATAAAATAATGTCTCTTCCCAAAATTTCAGCTTAGCTTTTAATTTAACTCCGAGATTAATGGTGCTGTTTATATATTTTCGCTATTAAAAAGAATATGCATGCAGGAAAAAAAAATATAGTTGGTCTGGAAATTCAGTTATTACTTTGTTGGGAAGAGAATAATGACGAAGACACTAAATAAAGTCAATGTTTGAAATTAAGAATCGGCTTAGTCATTTACAATGTTTTAGAGTGGATTCATAAAAATAAGAAATAAAGATGGTTTATTATTATTAGAGAGCTGTGCAATTGGTTAAAAACATTGCGAAAGCTCCTTTACCGATGAATGCATATTATGACACCATCGTAATCACAATTCGGATTCTTTGTCAAAATTTATATCTGTATGTTCTTATTAAAATTTTGTACCATAATCATATATTCTCATAAAAATTATGGTATTTTTAAAACTATTAGAAATTCAAATTATTGTTTAATAAGTTCTGACTTATGTCCATTGTTCGGAGCATTCTAGACTAGGACCATATATGGCTACAGGCTGAGTTGTGCGGCTTCATTTTTTAAAGGCACCACAAGGGTCGGAGTGCAATCCAGCCAGAGGTCACTACAATTGTGATCTCCCCCCCCCCCCATAAGGGTGACAACTTCGTGGTTCAAGCCTTCTTCCACTCACTGACATCATAAGGGCTTTCTCATATATGGATTTAACGTGCTCATATCCTGTATATACACAAAGATATTTAATGGCATTCGGAGGATTCCAAGTGCGCACCCCCAGACCAAAACCAAACGCGCTGCCAATAAACATAAATAATTATTAAGCTCGGGCCTGGTTAATAAGTTATGACCTATTGGCTACTGAATACTGAATATTTAGTTCTATTATGATAAGGTTGTATTGTGTCATTAAAAAAGCCGAACTATTCAAATGACAGTTGAAATTTATTTATCTTTCTCTTGATTCAACGTTTAGAGGTGTCTCTACGGTTCTCATTTGAAACTCCAGTTTTCAATCAAAAACTATCATGACTGATACTTCGCATGGGGAATTAATATCTCATGCTAACATTGGCCTTAACTGAGTTTATATGGGTCATATTGAATACCGTCAAAAGTTTTAATAATTTAGAAGCATTTATTTCATACCATGTGTTCAAATTCAGGCAACTTTCACATGACAACGAATAGAAAATATTTTCTTCCTTACCTAAAAAGAAAGAAAAAAGAAATTAGTTATATATTTAGAAAACCGTAGAAAAAACAGAGTATAAAAAGAAGCAAGAGTTAATTAAAATAGATAATACGAATACGCGAGAAAATTTTCACGAAATGTAATAAAATGGCTTTATTACAAAAAGAAATTTCGCTTTTAAGCAAAGTACAAAAAAGGATGAGAACGATAAATTTCTGTACTTGATAATCAATTTTAAGTATTTACTTAAACAAACAAACAAACACACACACACACACACACACATATATATATATATATATATATATATATATATATATTATATATATATATATTATATATATATATATTATATATATATATATATATATATATATATATATATATATATATAAAACAGTTCCGTAACTGACTCTCTGACTGACATCCAACGCACAGACAAAACCGCTGGACCTAAAGGGCTGAAAATTTGCATGGCGATTCTTATTATTGTGTAGGGGTGCACTAAGAGAGATTTTTGAAGAATTATTCTTAGATTTTTTAAAATCAAATTTTTAATCTGTTTTAGTAACTTTTTTTAAGTTTGCATTTAACATAATAATTTGAGGGTTATAAAATTTATATCACGAGAAAGATCCTAAAAATTCCTTTAAAATGAGATCTTTATCGAATCTTTACCTCCCTTTTCTGATTTTTGGTGAATTTTTAAAGATTGATTTTTAGAATTTAATTTATTAAATGCCGATCACGTGATTTCTTTTTCTGGTACTTTAAATATATTTATAGTCACGTGCATAACAACTAAATAGACAAAACAAACTTTTTTTTCTTCCTAATGCGGCACACGATTGGACATTATCCAAAAAAATATTAAAATACAATAAAAGATATGTATAATTCTATACATTGATCGTCGTATTTATTATATATATATATATATATATATATATATATATATATATATATATTTATATATATGTAGGCATTAATTGCATACATTGACCATTGTATTTAATTTCAATACACTCCGTAGCGAAGTGCGGGTTTTCAGCTAGTATATATATATATATATATATATATATATATATATATATTTATATATATGTAGGCAATAATTGCATACATTGACCATTGTATTTAATTTCAATATACTCCGTAGCGAAGTGCGGGTTTTCAGCTAGTATATATATATATATATATATATATATATATATATATATATATACACTCATGGACAAAAAAATTAGCGCACCAAGAAGGAGTCGTCAAAATGAAACGAAATTTTACATGCGTAATGACTACTTTGATATAAGTAAATGATAGGAAAATCAAAGAAAAAGGATAATTTATTTCAGAGAAAAAAGGCAAAAGAACGGAGGAGTTAATACTCCGTTGGACCCCCTCTAGCGAGAATGCACGATGCGATACGATCGGGCATTGAGTCATACAAGTTCTGTATGATGTCTTGAGACATTTCGTTCCATATTTGCTATAACCTTGCCTCTAGTTCATTCAAACTCGTGGGATGCCCAACTCGTCGTCCCAAATGATCCCAGATATGCTTGATTGGAGACAAATCTGGGGATCGGGCAGGCCAAGGAAGGGTGGTAACAGTGCGGAGACAGTCTTGTGACACCCTTGCCGTATGAGGCCGAGCATTGTCTTGTTGAAAAATGGCTCCTGGGAGCCGTTGCATGAGTGGCAACACATGTGGTTGCAGGATTTCTTGAACATACCGCTGGGCTGTCATGGTGCCACGGAACAATACTAGGGGTGACCGTGTATTGTAGGCAATGGCACCCCATACCATCACACCAGCTGTGGGAGCGATGTGTCGCTGTACAGCAAAGGCAGGATTGAAGCGTTCACCACGGGCTCTCCACACACGAACACGATTGTCATCACTGCCGAGATTGAATCTGGATTCGTCGCTAAAGACGACCTGGTTCCATTCCGCTGCAGTCCAGTTTCCTCGTGCTCGGCAAAACTCCAAACGGAGGCGTCGATGGGTGGGCGTCAAGGGCAGCACACGTAATGGGCGCCGCGATACCAACTGTCCTTCAGCCAGGCGCCTTCGTATGGTTCGAGAAGACACAGAGGCCCCTAGTGAAGGTGCTACCTGTGCCTGGATGGCGGCCGATGAAGCAGTTGGCTGTACGCGTGCATTTCCTACGATGTGGCGGTCTTCTCGACGACTGGTCTGTCGAGGGCGTCCTGAGCCTGGTCTTCGTGTACATGACATCTCTCGGGTCCACTGGTCCTAACACCTCCTCACAACACAATCAGAGCGGCCTAATTGACGAGCTACTCGCCTAGCTGACCACCCAGCTTCCATCATCCCGATGATTCTCCCCCTCTCAAACTGCGACTACTGCTTATATTGTCTTCGAACACGGTGTAATGGCATTTCTATCTCAGCTCTTCCTTTGTAAATGATTCAGCACACTCAAACAAGCTTTGGTTATCTGTTTTATACTCCACAGAGTACGATGTTCAACGCCCTCTACCGGCTATACGTAATGCGCAATCACGCTGCATTTCTAATCATTTGCATATCTCCCCGACATGTACCTTCATTGCAAGTTTCGTTACGATCCCGCAATTATTTCTTGGTGCGCTAATTTTTTTGTCCATGAGTGTATATATATATATACATACATACAGGGTGTTTCATATTGAATGGGGCAAAAGAATAGTATAGTACAAATTCTGTAATTGATTTATTTTACAGAAACAAATTAATTCTTAAACTACAATTCTACAAGTTTTATCTGGCAACAGCGAAAAATCTTCTGGTTACGAAGTCGTCACTAGAAGCACTGTTAATCGAAATGGCACCATCCGTGCAGGAGAAAGTGCACTGTGTTTTAGAATACTCTAAAACATTTTCGTTTATCGTTTCCTCAGTTGGAGGAAGCGGTTCCCGGCTTCATACTGCAGGAAGACGGTGCTCCACCACATTGGCATAAAAACGTACGTCAGTACCTGAATGATAGTCTACCTCATTGCTGGTTTGGCCGTACTGGGTCATTGCTTTGTTGGCCACCGAGATCACCAGATCTAAGCCCTTGTGATTTTTTCTTATGGGGTTTATTTAAAGACAAAGTGTTCGTGCCTCCATTTCCCAAGGGCTTACAGCAACTGAAACAACGGATAACTGAAGTGCTCGAATCATTAACAAAGAATATTCTATTACGAGTGTGTCAGGAACTGGAATACCGCATAGATATTTGTCGTGTCACCGGAGGGGTAGAACATATATAGAACATATATAGAAACTTGGATAACTATAGTTTCACTGTAAATTTGATTTATCAAAATAAAATAATTACAGCGTTCACACATGCTTTCTTTTTTGTCCCATTCAATATGAAACACCCTATATATATATATATATATATATATATATATTAAAGAGAAATATTTCGGGAAGTCATATAAAATATTTTTGATACATATGGTGCTGCATCATCGTAGCTTCTTTATGGAAAATAAATAACATTATTAAGCCCTGAAGCAAAATCTCTAAGAATATATATAACGTATCACTGTGCTATTCGCTTATCAATGACTATAAATGATATTCTCTATATTTCTGCAAATTCTGAAATCTTTATAAGTATGTATATTTGTAAGTATGTATACACACACACACACACACACACACACACACATATATATATGTATATATATATATATATATATATATATATATATATATATATATATATATATATATATATATATATATATATATATATATATATATATATATGATAACCTGTGAAAAGGCATATAAGATGAGAGGGCAATTTCCTTTGCTTTGCATGGGAAGAGAAGACCTGTGACGTCAAAGAGCGCAATAACTTCAGCAAATAAATACTAATTTTGCACTTTTAATATCGATCTTAGCAAAAAAAAATGTATGGTTCATTCGATTAATTTCAATTTAACTGAGTTGTGATCATCCTTTTTATATCTCATATTCGCCTTTGTTAAAAAACAATTTAATCTGCGTTTAAGTAAAGCTAGACTAAAGGGAGAGTAATCTCTACTGAGATCTACGGAAACTTTTCTTCCCCAAAATATCATAATGCTGTCAACGAAGTCTTAAAAGGCCGATAACCTAGAGGACTTTTAAGTGAAGAAACATTCTTTCGCATTTTAGTGCTACATAACAGTAAAGTTTTATGATTATGAGCATCGGTTTGCAAACCTAATGCACTCAGGCTTCGATTTCACCTTACTAAAGAGTTTTTTATTTCTTTTCATGGAATCTTACTGAAGCAATTCGTTCAAGGAACCCTGAAAGTGCCAGAAAATTATGAGAGATAAACATTGCAAAGGACCAAACGTTTGCGAATGTGATGCTAAAATTGCTAGAAACAATTTTGTTGTATTCAATGAAAAATGCATTTTAGGTATTAAAAAAAGTGGGACTGTGTGGCATGCGTAGATATTTTTGCTTACGAACATAAATGGTTAAGAATTGAATAAAGGAATAAAATAAAATATGGTAGATGCAAGTAATTAGCTCGTTTCGTACAATATATCAATACTAACTAATTTCTTTTTATACAGTTATTACTCTTATAAAAATAGTTATAATTGCATTTTTGAATATAGGTTTGTATATTTATTAACAATAATTACATTGTTGCTCTCAGATTATCAAATTTTGTCTTCATATAAATATATATATATATATATATATATATATATATATATATATATATATAAATATATATATATATATATATATATATATATATATATATATATATATATATATATATATATATATATATATATATATATGTATATATATATATATATATATATATATATATATATATATGTATATATATGTATATATATGTATATATATATGTATATATATGTATATATATATGTATATATATATATATGTATATATATATATATATATATATATATATATATATATATATATATATATTTATATATATATATATATATATATATATATATATATATATATATATATATATATATATATATATATATATATATATATATATATATATATATATTGATGACTCGAAAACAGACAGCTGCGGAAATGCGGGCGCCGATTCGTCTGGCATGACGATCTCTTCGTGTAAAATGCTGAGATCGTCTGATCAGCAAACATAACTTTAAATTTTTATTCTTTTAGAGTCGAATTTTGGTTTTCGTAGAGGGAAAATGGACAGTAGTTTTGAAAAACATATTCTGTCGGCAAAAATGCCTATAATAAAATCTATACTTTTATTAATTATTCGTATATTCAGTGGATATAAGTGCATCATGAAAGATGCGTATATGTGAATCAAATAATTCATTAAATCAGAATTCATCGGCTTTGGGATATTTATTTGTGTCCGAGTGCCTAATTAGTCTGTAGTGGAAAGAAATGGAGTGGTGAGTTCAAAAACCAATTATTCTTTTGGTTAGTCCAGTAAAATCAAATTCTTAGTCGAATTACATTCTTTAATTCAACACACACACACACACACACACACACATATATATATATATATATATATTTATTTATATATATGTATTATAAATGAAGGTTTCGTAGAATTAAATTTGAAATTAAGAGTTAACAAATCATGAATCCTTCTCCATAATCTTCAAGAGATAATTTTCCAAAAAGCAAGAATTAATTCGTATACACTCGAGACTGATAACATTTTCCAAAAACTTTTTTCATAAAATGTTCTAACATTTCTAAGTTTAGACTCGGGTGCTTTTATGAACAACTCTTTTAATCGTTGATTTACTTTTCCAGAATGAACATTTATCAAACTCAAAGCAGAAATAATTCAGAAAATAAGCAAAAATAAAGAAAAATTCTGTAACATTAACCTTAACTCTTTTTTCCCGCTTTTTAATTCATTTGTGGAATGTTTTCAGAATAGTTCACCTTAGGAAAAAGTCCACAACTACCACCGCCTGTCCTAAAATTTCCCAGCTTGTATTTTTATTTCGCAGTAGAAGCAGTATCTATTTTCCGGTCGGGTCCTGGACTTTTGCCAAATATCTCCAAAGACGGAAGTTTTAACGGAATATAATTTTTGATCCGTTAACCCTATGTTAAAAGGATTCTTATCAAACTTTTGTGCGGCTATGACGCTAGCTAAATGAAAATGCTATTTTTTTTAAACTTTAAAAGAGTAAGATGATAAGTATTAATAGAAGGGGGGAGATTATGAAGGTATTAAAAGAGATTTATTATCCCGGCATCAGTTTCCTCGGTCCTAATTATGATGAATGTTTAATTAGAAAAATATGGTGGTATAGATGCGGCAGTAAAGTATTTTTACATTAGAAAATATATATCTTTCGAAATATAATGTAATTTACAAAGTCTTCAGTTAGAAAAATATACAGGTTTATTGATTAACGTTTGTTGTGAGGCAAGTTTCAATCTAGTATAGAGTTGATAATGCTTTTGATAAAATCTTCAAAACTCCTAAAAAAGGAATTTTAGGTAAATAGTTAGAATACCATTTTATTAAATGATCTTACTGATTGCCTTTCTGATTAATTAGCGGAAATATCAACCTTCTTTAACCCTGCACTGATCGTGTATATAAAAATTGCAGGCATGGTCGATTGGCGTATGATAGACGCCACACTATCTTCTTTTGGTTTTAGTTATTATGTTTCTAAAAATACATATGTATTAAAGCAGTAAGTTAAAGACATGATGAATGTAAATGAAAACCAATCTAAAATTTTTTATGCACTTTTAAATTTACTGTTTACAATAAAATAAACTAAAGCAAATGAAAAAAATAGAAAATTTCTATGAGCAATTTTTAGAAATGAAAACCAATGAAATAGAAAAAAAAAATAGTTATCGAACAAGTTTCCAATCGACTTTGCAATCACTCTAAAGATTGTAAAATTAAATGAGTATGAGTTATTTTGTTAGGGTGACTTATGGATAAAAAGATGGCGAAACCTTAAGTAAAGAACCAGTCGTAAATGTATAATTCATATAAAAAACGCCCTCTGGTGGTGAAATTTTGAACTAATTTTTTTATTCGCTCAAACAAATTCCCATCCCTTCAATATGTCCTACACAAAATTTCATAACGTTCTGAACAATAATTTCAACTGTAGGCAACTTTAAAGTAGGGAAGTTTAATTATTTATGGACACCCTGTATATTTATATTAGTAATTTTTGCTAATTTGGTATAAGGCGAATCGGATGTTTTGGTATATATCCGCTTACTGTAAAATAATGATAACAACTGAAGGAGATTTGTTTGTTAGCTATGCATAAACACTTTTAAGGTACTGACACCTACTGGGCATGCAGAGTAATCCATTAATACGCAAAATGCAAACAATGAGCTATTGGCGTCTGTGAGACGCCGCGCGACCAGTGCGGAGTGAATCACTGTGATATTTTCCTTTAGCCATATTTGGTGACCCCACACAGATTCATAAATGGAGATTTCTCAAATTTTCTAAAAAAAAACTTAATAGAAAAAATTTAGTTCTATTTTTCAACGTCTATACTAAATAAATTTCCTTCTAAGCAAGTTGAAAACAATTTCTTATTCGTGCGCAATATAGATGTACAGGTTATAAGTGTTACGCTCAAGTCTATCAAATACAAGCTGGAATAGTAATATCATTCAGTACACATGGAAAATTCGGTGCATATTGTTTAGAAAGGGTGGCCATGGATATTGGTTCTGTTGTACCACTGATACTTAACCGGTGTTTCGGGAGAAACGATAGCAATCGGCTTAGTTCACAGTGAGAGAAAGGAAATTGGTTTTTGGCATAAAATTTTTTTATACAAAACCCCAGTTTTGTATAAAAAATTGGAAACAAATATTCTTTTTTTTTGTTCCAAATTTTATGCCAAACTCTAAAAATTCCTGCATTTCTTCCGTTTCCTGACGTTTTGAGCATGGAAAAATCCCTGTTCTGTTTAAAACTCCCTAAAACATATTTTATGTAATGGGAGTCACAGGGTCACAGAAAGCAAATGGAGCAAAGCTCGTAAAGCAAATGAAGACTCAAAAATCATATTAATTTTTAAGTTTTCATAGGCTTTTATGTTTGTTATCAAGTTTAATTTTGTATTAAATTTATTATTAAATTTATTTTTAACTTTTTATTTAAGTTGTATTAATCACAGATAGTTTGTTTATTTAGAAAACGAATCCCATTATTGCCTCTAAAAGGGCCGGTCGGGAGACGACCTCGAAGATTTTTATTTTTTATTTTATTTTTTTATTTATTTATTTATTTAATTTTTTTTTTTTGACAAGTGATCCCTGATGAAGAAACCGTTAAGAATCACAGTCATACACAAATTGAGGTTTGAAACCAGACATTGGCTTATATCTCTGTATTTACATGCTGTAAGTATGAATTTCTGTGCTTGTTTTTTCTAAATACATCTCTCTACGTTAATGCTTGATTTCAGAAATTGTTAGTCGGAATTTCCCGATCAATGATTTTTTTTTCTATATAAACTCAGTTTTGAAAGTAGACATTGGTCTATTTCCTTCTCTTTGCGTTCTGTACATATTTATCAGAGATTGATTTTTTCAAATGCATCTTGCTACATTTATATTTTTATTTTCATTAATTGTTATCAGAAATTATCCTGATCATTGGTCTTTCCTACACAAACTCAGGTTTGAAACAAGCCATTGGTTTATTCCCCCCCTCCCATTTGCGTACTGTAAGAAATTACAAGTGATTGCTCTTTCTAAATGCATCTTTCTACGTTAATGCTTGATTTCAGAAATTGTTATTCGGAATTTCCCGATCATTGTTATTCGGTAACTCGGTTTTGAAAATAGACATTGGTTTACTTCCTTCTCTTTGCGTGCTTTACGTGTTTACAAGGGATTGATTTTTTAAAATGCATCTTGCTGCATTTATATTTTTATTTTCATAAATTGTTATCAGAAATTATTCTGATCATTGGTCTCTCCTACACAAACTCAGGTTTGAAACAAGCCATTGGTTTATTCCTCTCCATTTGCGTACTGTAAAAATTTACAAGTGATTGCTCTTTCTAATTTCCTCTTGCTACGTTTATGCTTTATTTCAAAACTGGTTAGCATTGACGACCATGATCATTGGTTATCCTACACAAACTCAGGTTTGGAACCAGTAATTGGTTTATGTCATTTTATTTGCATTCTCTAAGTAATTATTACAGTGATTGTTTTTTTTTAATGCATATTGCTACAGTCATGCAATTGGTTTAATTGATATATGACTTTTTATTTGTATGCTCTCAGTATTTATTACAGTGATTGCTTTTTTATAAATACTACAGTTAATCTTTGTTTCAAAAGTTGTTAGCAAGGATGACGGCAATCATTGGTTCTCCTACTTAAGTTTGAAACCAGCCATTACTTATTCTCCCTCTCTTTGCATGATCTAAGAATTTATTAGAGAGATTGCTTTTTTTAATGCATAATTCTACAGTTATCCTTTGTTTCTAAAGTTGTTAGCAAGGATGACGGTAATCATTAGTTCTCCTACACAAACTCCTGTTTGAAACCAGCCATTGTTTTTTTCTCTCTCTTTGCATGCTTTAAATATTTATTACTGGGATTGTTCTTTGTCAATGCATCGTGATACTTTTATGCTTCATTTAAGATTGTACCAAGTTTTTGACACTGGATAAAAGTTTGTTTTAGATTTCATGGCTATAATGCTGAGGAAATTTCAAGGAAAAAAATGCTAGAAAAAGGAGTTTCTCAGCTGCATATTACATTTTAGCCTAATAGTTTGTAAGGTATACATAAGATTCGATTCACAAGAATCGAACTTTTGAGTGAATGAATTAAAGAAGCTGCTTGAGATATGCTAATTTCGGCATACGCTTGGTATAAATACCAAGCAGCTTGATTAAGTAAGAAGGTTGTTAAAGTTGATAGATAAGCGAGTTAAGGCACCTACGAGGTAAGCAGCTCCAGGTGTTAACCGGCGCTTGTGCTTAGGGGGCCCAAAAATTACGTAGCAGAACTGCTGGTTTGACTCTCTAGGTTGTGAGTATTGCAAAGTGTATTTTCATTGAATGCTAATACATATTCCGTACAAGTAGTACGTATGCTTATTCCTTTAAAAGCAAAATCTATATGTGCAACGAATTCAATAAACATTGTTTCATGTATAAACTGTGTTTGTATCAAATTCATTTAGACTGCCACTTCAAATTATATACACCCAAGTGCGGGTAGAAGTGACCTATTCTCTATAAGTTTCAAGCTTCCAAGCATTACATTTTGGATTAAAAATTATTCTTAGTAAAAGTATGAACTTTAATTCTTAGAACTCAAAATTTAGAACATTTGCTTTACATTTCTTCCATGATTAAAAACTACAAAGATTTGACAGAATTTTTTAAATATTCTCTGCGGATTAGGAACTATTGTATGCTCGAAATATTTTTCTTCCAAAGTTATCTGTGATGTAACTGTTTTCTTTTATATAAAGTTTATTCGAGGCTTAAATTTGGAGAAAAATGCTCGCTAAACGAAGCTCGGCTTTATTATTTTTTTTTTATGGAACATCCCATTTCTACCTAAAAGTTTTCAGTTTTCAAAAGTCCCTTTTCGGATTTCAATCATATTTTTCAGAGAATTATAATAAAGTCTAATGTTTTATGGTCCAAAAATTAAAATACTTTCTTTACATTTCTATTAAAAAATCCATTAACTTGTAAGATATTTTAAAAATAATCTCTGCAGATTAAAAATAATGATATGTTCAGAATATTATGTCTTTAAAAATTAAACTTAATGTTACTTTTGAATTTATGCTAACTGCCAATGCTGGTTTTACATTCTATTTTTAAAACTCTAGCATCCTTCAAATGATAGTAGGAACATTTCTAACAACTGGCCTTATGCTGTGGTTTGGGTCGCTGGTTCCCGCTTGTTCATGGACACAGCTGAGATGAGGGAGTTATGTTGGTTCACCTATGTGGTGCTCCCATACTAAAAAAACCCCTTCAAATTTGTAGTGTGGATAAGTGAATGTTGTAATAGAAAAAGTGCTTGCCGAGTTAAAAACAACAAGAGCGACACATGTCTAAACAACTTGTTTTCACAAACAATCTCTAATTTTCCCGTATGTGACATAAAACTGCATATCAACCGTTAACGAAATTGATTATTACTCTGTCACGGTAATAATAAAAGCAAAGGAACTCCGCTTAAGTATTATCTCGCAAAATCGCAAATTTATGTCGAATCACAATCACCGATTAAGTTACGTATATTATAAACTCAATGATTGATAACCACTTTTAGATAGATAAATCACTGTAAGTCGAAATAAATAAATAAATAAATAAATGAATATATAAATATATATACATAAACTGTATTTTTTCGATCATAAGACGCACCTCAAATTTATGGGAGGACTTTTAGAAAAGAATATTTTGTATTTTGCTAGGTATATAAAGATATTTCAATTTCTTACTTAATAAATATTATATATATATATATATATATATATATATATATATATATATATATATATATATATATATATATATATATATATATATATCAAATATAATAAATAATGTAAACAAAATATTTAATAAATATATATAATATATATAATAAAATATTTATTTTATTTAAATTTTACCTTTAGACCATAAGACGCAGCTCAATTTTAAGTCAATTTTTTTATGTAAAAAGGTGTGTCTTATGGTCCGAAAAATACACTACATACATATATACAGGTGGTTATCAAAATAATGGAAACACGTATCAATATTAGTGGTGTTTATGAATGTGTTTCATATTCCTTAAAAAATTAGTCTGGCCACCGGTATTTTTTCTATAATATATTGTATGTATTATTTTACTATCAGGTAGCAATACTGAAACTAAGGGCATCGTGCTTTTCGGGAGAGCAGCGTAAAAGGATAATTTTGCAGACCTTGCGAAAAGAACAAATTGTTGGTGCGCTTTTAAATTGGAGTATCTGTTACTGCAACCCCCCGGCTAATGGGTGATTTTCGAGCTATGGTCTCGAAATTTATGATAGCATACAGAGTGCACGGAAAAACATTATTTGCCAAACAGAATAGTGGATGAAAGGGAGAGCTGAGTGAAAGACACGGACGATGCATTGAAGCCGATTGTGACGTGAAGAAAGAAAAGAATTAAAACCAGATTGACAGAAGAGCTCAATTGGCATCTGCATGTTTCGGTATCAACCATCAGAGGTAGAAGATAACTTCACAAACAAAGCATTTACGGAAGGAGTAGCTATACTCAAGCCACTTGTAATAGATGTCAAAGCAAAATGTCGTCCACAATGGTGCCATGAGTGAAAATCCTGGTCGAGTAATATATCGAAAAATGGAATTTGGTCCTACGAATCATTGTTCACATTGTTTCTCGCAACAGGTCTGGAGAACATCTGCACAAGCGTAAGATGATTCTGGCTGTCTTATCTCAACTGTCAATCATGGAGGTAGATCTATCAGGGTTTGGTATGTTAACTCATGGTTTTTTTCAGGCCCTATTATAACCCTAAAAGGGAGATTGAATGGGAAGAAATATGTCAAAATTTCAGCTCACTAGTCCATCCTATGGTGCAAACATTGTTTCTTGCTGGAGATGGCGTTCTCCAGTATGATAATCCCCGTATACATACATCTAAATCCATCAATTATTGGTTTGAGAAGCATGAAATAGAAGATAAATATCTTATCTTTCCCTGTGCAATCCCCCCGACTATATATCATCCAACCACGGTGATCTGTATAAGCGGATAGAGCCAGGTATCGATATCCACGACACCATCTCTACAGGAACTTTCATTATTTTCCAATGAAAAATGGTATAATATATTCTTAACCACTATTCATGACTTCTATAATCCAATTCCAAGGTGAATAAGGTGGTATTACAGGAGGAAGGGGATCCTGCGCCGTATTAATAAAGGTTTTCATGATGTTTCTTAGCTGTTCCATTATTTTTATAACCACCCGTATATATATACACTTGGTTCTCTGTTTAACGACTTTCAAGGGACCGTGAAAAATCGTCCTTAAGTAGAGATCGTCCTTAAACAGAATTTGTGAAAAAATAACATTTCTCTTCACACTTTACAGGCTTAGGACTGTCAATATATTTCTTAATATATTGGAGTGTTTAAAAATGTTATTTTTATTATTATCATTATTTTATTCACAAAATGTTATTTTAAATTACATTTAAAAAAAAGAGTAAATAAGGCCCGTCTCATCTGCATTGAATATGTTCTTCTCATCATATCCATCTAACATCCCCATCAGCACTATTTTCCAATTATCCACTATTTTTTCATCTACGGAGCCACTTTCGCCAGATATGCTTTTAAATACAAGCCCGTATCTTTCTTTGAACTTTGTTAGACAACCAGCCGAAGCCTGAAAATTTTGCATTCCAAACTTTTCTGCCAGAATAATAGCATTTTCTTTAAATATCACTCCGGAAATTGGAATGTTAGATGCTCTTGCTTGATGAAACCATTGCAGGACTGCCTTCTCAAACTCTTCTGATCGGCCACATTGAATTTTCTGCCGTTTGGATTTGGATCCCAAACCAAATTTTTGTGCTGATTCAAGAATTTTCTCTTTGCTTGCTAAAATGTCTTTCAGAGTAGACTCGGGTAGCTGAAATTGTCTTGCGAATTGGACTTTTGTTATTCCAACACTTTCTTCCCAGTTTTCAATAATTTTCACTTTTTCGTGTAGCGTAAGATGCTTTCGCTTTGATTCCATTTTGCTCTGCTCACCTCGTATTCGTACTGGAATGAGCTCCTACACACAACCATGAATTCTCTAAACATGAACACATGCTTCCCAGAAGGAGTGAGAGAGGGGTGCTTTTGGACAGTTCGTAAATCACATGACAACATGGTAGGTACAATAGAGTGATTCCACACACGCACTAAGAAATTCGATCCACCAGGGAAGAATGTTCGATCTTCCGAGAAACAGTAATCCCCCCCCCCTCCCCTGGTTTTTTCCACTGCAACAAGTCTATGATTGCAACAAACATAAAGGAAATTCCGGGTCTGTTATTGAAACCAAACTCCCCCACAGAAAGTAACCCTCCTGTAGATAAAATGTGGAAGAAAAAGTTTATCATGTAAGAAAAAATCGTCGTTAAATAGAAACAAAATCGTCTTAAAATAGAATTTTTTTACGTCGGAGGGACCGGGACCGGGAAATATCGTCTTTAAATAGAGATCGTCGTTAAGTAGAGCGTCGTTAAACAGAGAACCAACTGTATATATATGTATGTATGTATGTATATGTATATGTACATGTATATATATATATATATGTATATATATATATATATGTATGTATGTATATGTATATATATATATATATATATATATATATATATATATATATATATATATATATATATATATATATATATATGTATATATATGTATATGTATATGTATATGTATAGATATATATATATACATATATATATATCTATACATATACATATACATATACATACATACATACATATATATATATATATATATATATATATATATATATATATATATATATATATATATATATATATATATGTGTGTGTGTGTGTGTGTATTTCTTATGTGTTTGTGTGTTTTACGACCTTTCTATCCAGTATTCTTTAAAGATATTCGGTTTTCAATTATTCCATGCAACATGCTTTAACTGTCTATTTTTCACAATAATTTTTAAGTAAGTATATCATCCCTCCAACCAAGCAGTTATCTAGGTTTGAAATTTTCCAAATAATTATTAAACAACTTCTTATAGAATATTTCAAATTTTTGATATCTCACTGGTCTAGGGTTCATTTCTAAGGTTTATGTATTCCAATATTCAAAATAGTTTCATATATATGTTTATCCTCACATATTTTTTTACATCAAGAACCTGGTACTAAAGAAGTACATTTTTCTTCCTCTTTATCCGCGTTTATCGAATTGTTCCCATTTTTTATATCCTGAATGGCATAAAACAGTCGAACAGCTAGAAATCTCCTGACATAAAGCGATTTATCGATCTAAAAGTGGTTATCAATCACTGGGTTTATAACATACGTAACTGCCTCGGTGATTACTCGGACATAAATATGTGATTTCGTGAGATAGTACATAAGCGGAGTTTCTTACTTTTATTATTCACGTGACAGAGTAATAAACAATATTTCGAACGTATGATAGGCAGTTTTATGTCACATGCGGGAAAAATAGAGTGTTTTTATATAAAGAAGTTGTTAGAAATATTATTCGTAAATTTTGAGTGATGCTAAAGTTTTAAGAAATGGAAAGGAAACACGTATCGGCAGTTTTCATATACATATACATACATGCATACATACATACATACATACATACATACATATATATATATATATATATATATATATATATATATATATATAACATTAAAAGTCCCATAACTGTTTTAAATTCTAATTTATTCTAAATTCCCTGCGGCGTTCAACCGAATTTCGCTTTTGATTCTAAGTTCTAATAACCTCGAGAGAAAATATTAAATAGCGGCCTATTACTCGAAAACTAAACTTGCGTAGCTTGGGCAGAAAATTAAATGCTTTAGCTCATTAGTCAAGCCTTTTCCTAACTTTTAATCAATTAAACCCTACTGCGATCACATGACGAAATAAGATTAAGGTTTGGTATCACGTCCATGTATGCTTTTTCATTTGTATGTTGCCCCGAGATGTTCTATTTCTGTGTATCTTAAAATAAAAGATGAAGTTAGATAAACATTGTGGTGTTTTGTGTGTCCGAGTGGAAGATGTTGCGGGAATGGATTTAGACATTTGTGATGCACGGCCGGGTGATAAGTCATCCATTTTACCCCAATTAGATGAAGGAAGAAGAATCATAATCAAAACTATGCCACTCAGCCCTTCATTCTTCGGCCCGCGTCCGTGTTATTACACACACACACACACACACACACACACACATATATATATATATATATATATATATAGATATATATATATAATTGAAAAAAATTCATGCAAAATTCTGAACACAAGTATACATCTAAGGATTACTACCTACCATCAGAGAGAATTGCCTGCCGCACTGAAAAGAGAAAAAAATTGAAGGGTACATTAAAAGTTTCTTCTTTGGAGGATGTTTTGAAATAAAATACAGCAGTTGTCCAATCATCTATAATTTCCCCAATATTATCAAACCTAATGAAATAAAATATCCAGTTTTTGAAATATTAATCACCTAAATACATATTACCAATAAGGTCAGAAAGCGAATTTTCTACGTTCCAAAGCAGATCTGTTAAAGAATATTTGTGTGATAATTGTGAACATTTCTTTTACCTGCTGAGAAATTATGCAAAACAAATCACAACAAAATCTCTTGATAATGGGCCATAGATACATGCAATCTTTTCAATGTAATTATTTGAAGAAATCCTTAAGATGGTCACGAAAATTGACAAAATGTTAAACACAACCCCTAGGAAGAAATGCGAACAAAATTAACTGATCCGCTTCCATTTCCAACGCTGCGGAGGCAGATGTGCTATTTTTAGATCGGTTTTACCTTAACTATTCACAAAAATTCGGAGAATGTCGGTTTTAATGGTAGAGCAACAGATAACAAGCTATGAATCAATACCGTAGAAGCGAAGCGCTGTTCAATCGAGATTAATCTGATCGCTTAGCTGTGTGAGATCCCACATGAATTTCTAATGAAATTAAGACAAACTAGACCGATACGAAAATAAAACTAACGATCGTCTTAAAGTGTGGAATGTCAGATTTGAAGTGCCAAGGATCGATATATATATATATATATATATATATATATATATATATATATAACCTTTTAATGGCATCTCCTAAAATTTTTTATCACAGAAATGTAGCAAATGAACTTTACCTAATATAATTCACAATAATAACATGCAAATTATATTTTTTATCAATTATTTTTAGACGTTATTTTAGAAATTCCTTTGACTGTTTTTCTCTGGAACTTCAATACAAAAACGAGTATATTTATCAAAGATTTAACCTTTGGAAAAATTCCACATTGTAATTTAAAATTATACTTTGCTTCGGTGACAGAATTTCCCATCTATATTTTTCTCTATCAAATTATTTCACCACAATACAAATCCATGACACTTTCCTTAAAAATAATTTTTGGTGAATTAGAATGGATTATGTGTTTCTTCTTACGCGGCAGATGTTTGCCGACATGCGGGGTACATTCTATTAAATGCGTCTGTGAAATAATCCTCTTTCTTTTATAGAAAAATCCTGAATCCGGTTAGTAATTTAACTTTGTCTATTTTTAATTAACGTGAGCTTTTCCAAAGAATTTTCCCAGTGCTGAATAATCCTGCATTAGCTCCTGGGTGGCACTTCCATATTTTCCTTGCGAGTAAATTTCTGAATTAAGTTTTATATTGCTTAGTGTATCAAGAACAATGAAGAAATTTATTATCACTTTACACTATTTAATGACGCTGGAGAAATTTTCAAGTAAATAACTAGTAAGGTTTCTCATTCGCTTTACATTTATGAAATATACGTTAGTTTAAAACTGTTCGCTGTTGCCGGGAAAGAAAATTAGTTACGCAGTACATATATTTTACATTTATATTGCAAACACACCCTCACAAAATAATACACACATTTCCATATTAATATTCTATATGCTTTTTATTTTGCTATTTCACCTGTGAATCAATCTCTTTACTTTTACCGCAGATTTTGACTTTTCCACCACAATAATGAATAAACCAGTTGACAAAATAACAATTAACACGAAGATAATGGTTAATTTGTTTTGGCAAAAATAAAACTTTTAATATGAGACTTACAAGATAAAGATATGAAAAAGCTAATATATATATATATATATATATATATATATATATATATATATATATATATATATATATATATATATATATATATATATATATATATATATATATGTATGTATGTATGTATGTATGTATGTATGTATGTATGTATGTATGTATGTAAAAATTTTGACGCATTTTGGTACTTTTCTGTTTAACTTTTTATTGCTTTCCCAAGCGATACAGACTATTTTTAGCGTGCTGCTAAAATTATAACTCGTGAAGCAGGGCATCTGAAATTTGGCTTTCCGGAGGACCGTTATGGAGGAACGTAATCCTACATTAAAAACAAGAAAACTTTATTATTAGCTTTTAAATATATTTATCTATTAAGTCTTAAATTAAAAATTTTATTTTCTTCAAATGAATTTTACCATTATTTTTTCCGTGTTAAATGTTATTTAGCCGACTGGTGCATTCAGCAGTAGCGTCTAGTAGCAGCATATTCCTAGTAGTATCGTGAAAATAGTATGAAGAGGTTGATTTCATAGATATAACTATTGCTTGAGCAATACTTAGTGAAAAATGCAATTAAATTCTCCTAGAATACTTCGACGCAGTTGTGATTTTGAGGAACTACTCTCATAAATATTGGAAATTTGTATGCTTCTTGTGTTAATAGCTGAAAGTAACTTTATTATTATAATACTGATTAAAATACATGGTAATTAATAATTCAACATAAATCCTCAGTTGATTTCAAAAAACCGCTATTTCTTTGTTAGATTATACTGAAAAGCTAAGTTTCTATGGTACAAATCTTTTTTAAGACCAAAAGGTCGTTTTGTGAGCCTGTATATGTGTGCTGTGCGATAATCCACTTGGCTTTCAGAGAGTATCTCCCTTTTAGTACAGATAACCCTTGTATCCAGCTTTTACAATGGGGGGTCGCTGTAGGGCATGGGAACAAAATGTGGCAGACGCGTGGCAGATCACGTGATTTGTAACCGCTGATTTGACACATATTTATTACCGCTGTAATACATGCAATCATATCATACGATTTGTCCCTATCATACATTTCCAAATCCCAGGTGTCTTCGAAGCGTATGTTACAGTTAAATCTACCTATTAGCTTTGACGCATACTTATGTATAAATATAAGAAGGTACGCAGCCTAGTGGGCTATACAAAGGTTAATGATCTCATATAAGTCTAAATTTTTTATTGACTTAAAATTTAAATTCTTTAAGGGAACGGTGGACGTTAATTTAATTTTTTTAAACTTTTCATCATAGAGATACAAAATTTTGTACATATTTTGTAGATATATACATTTCACTATACATATATAGAATACCTTAAAAGAAATTTCCAATCTCATTATAATTTTAATATTTTTTTAATATTTTGAAATTTATAAACAAAATTTTAAAATGCTCCTTGTTATATAATTTTTGAGATATTTCCTCGATTTTGCATTTTAATCTTTTTAAACTGTATAACAAGCAAATATGGGTATCAATTATTTAATACTTTGAATAGTTAATTTTTGAGAGATTTTTTTCTGAATTCCATCCCGATTTTCATCAAAATTTTGTCTTTTAATAAGTTATAAATCAAATTTAACTACCTTAATGAAGTCGAATTGTAAAATGCATAACCAGATTTTTTTAAACAGTATCACGATTTTTTCTTATCAATTTCAGGAATTTTGAACAAAAATTAAGTGGCATGGAGCATTTCAAAAATATGAAAAGCCTGAAAAATAGGTTTTGAGAAAAACAGATTTAAAGTTTATTACTACACTTACCCATTATAAATTTCTTCATAGAAGCTTCATAAATGATTTTTTACTTGAAAAAATCTATTTTGGTACAATTAATCTACAAAAATATATATATTTTTACAGTAACGCAGTCAATATTACACTGACAAAATTTGCTCAAAGAAAGGTCCACCGTTTCCTTAAGTTGTAGATATAAGATCTTAAAATTTAATTCTCTAACAGTACCACGATATATGTAAGCACCAAATTATGGCCATGATTATAAAAAGAAAAATAACTTTTTTTTAAAAATAAAATTTAAAAATAATCGTAAAGGTCTTTTTACAAATAAGTACTAATACAACATAATGCAAACTAAATATATAAAACATTTAGAGTAAATTAACGCATAGATAATGTCACACCAATGGAGGTGATTGTTCAAACAGAAAAAGAGGTACAAAAAAGAAATACAGTGCTAAAGCTATTAAGAGGCGTTTTCTTGAAAAGATAAATTATGTACTAATTGAAAAACTGACGGGCAAAGTGATAAAGACAGGTGATAATGATTTAAAGAGGTTTTATGTTATTAATCTTCTTTTTTGCTCCCTTGTCTGTGTTTGTTTTACAGTTATTGGTGTTAACATTGGCGCCTAGGTGTTACTTCAAATTACTCTTAATTACTCTTTAAAGAAGTTCCACGAGCTCTCCAGAGTACCACTCTGATTATCTTCTACGTAGACATATATAATTTACCCTTAATTGGATCCCTCGACTGTTTTTTTTTTGTCCTCCACACCCACTCATAACTTATGCCGTAAAGATTTATCTAACCTTACGCTGAAGAAGCACGTAAAGGGGGATCGAAAAGTCATGGCAACCAGTTAGTAACAGCATGATGATAACAATTAGTTTGATTGGGTATGTCGTAGCAACAACTACGTGCACCAGAATTAGCAATTGCTTGTTCTATTTCAGATACCAGAAATTTATGTCTAAATTTAACTTGAGATAGTCTTCGGTGATTTAAGCATTATAAAGGTTTTTAACTATCTTTTTCAATACTACGTCTGACTTCCTCTCCCCCCCCCTCCCGTGTGAGTCTATTTCTGGCGGTCCTATAGAGTCTTCAGACCTCCCCCCCTTCCCGAAAAAAAAAGAATCAAAATTTTCAGCATTATATGCTGCAAAATCCTTAAGATCAGGGTAAACCTTGAGTCGGTCTCCAGTCATATCACTCTTACTTCAGTAAATGTACGTATGTTCCAAGACGCAAAACAGACCAGTCTGAGTGTCAGATAGTCCAGTTATGTTTAGATACTTTTCCAGGAAATCGTGTCCTGTGAGAACACGGAAACAAGCGAATCCCGAAACTCTGGGCAAGTCACGAGGCAACTGAATTGTCAATATAGACCCCCCATCCCTCTCATGGATAATTTCTTGATAAATAATTTTCCTAGCGAGCTTAATGTACTAAACTAAAATATCAACCTTCTCCCTATTCTCTTTAGAACCAGATTACGTAGTTTTTTCCTAGTAACCGCAGAAAAAAAATCGAGTCCCCTGTTACAGTATTTAGGACCAGCTTCTATAAATTTTGTAAGTATTCGACTTTCCTTTTGATGTTCCGCAGAAAAGTTCATTATAATTTAACCAACAAACACACAAATTCCAATTAACCATTTCAGGGGCAAAAACCTCCACCAATTTGCACCGTGCAGATTTTTTTTCACTATTTTTTAACAGAGAGAATCTTGAAAAAAATTTCCAATTAAAGGTTGCAAAATGTTTTTACTTCTTTAAACTGATAAGAGATGGCAGTATTAAATATTTTTTTGCTCATTTAACTGGAATACATGAAAAGAAAAAGACTAGCTTTTGGCGTTTGCGTTGTGCAAACAGTATCCCTCAAAGGGTTAAAGCAATAGGTAAAACTCTGAAAAAGGCACTTTTTTAGGTATTGGGAAAAAGTATATCAAATAGGAGTAAAAAATGTCAGTAAAAAGAACTCATTAAAAATCATCTATTTATTAGTTACATGTTACAAAACATATAACAAAAATTTTAAGCAAAGTCTATGATGATTCTTTTTTAGGTTTGTTTGATTGATTCAAGGCTTATACAACATCTTCTTCCATAAATATTGTTATTTTGTATGCTTCTTGTGTTAGTAACGGGTACTAAAAAAACTGACTAAAGTGATTAAAATTCATGATAATTAATCAGTCTACTAACTCATCTGTTGAATTGAACAAATAACTATTACTTTCCTAGATTATATTGAAGAACTAAATTTCTATGGACCCGCTTTGTTCTCTACTATACGATAATCCACCTGTTAAACTGGCTGTTAAAGAATGTCACGTTCCTAGTACAAATTCCCCTTTCAAACGGCATCCAGCTTTTACAATGGAGACGAGGTGGGAGTTTATTTGTTCGGTCGGGGCATGGGAACAATGGACAGCAGACGGGTGACGTATCACGTGATTTCTATTTGCTGATTTGACGCATATTATTACGATTACAATGTAACGAACTCGTATCATACATTTTGTCGCTATCAGACATTTCCAAATCCAAGGTTTCGGGAATTTTGAAGAGTCTGTTAATGTTAAATCGGAAAATCAATTTAGGCATATTCTAATGAACGAACACACACACACACACACATATATATATATATATATATATATATATATATATATATATATATATATTGTATATATATATATATATTGTATATATATATATATATATATATATATATATATATATTGTACATATATATATATATATATATATATATATATATATATATATATATATATATTGTATATATATATAACGTATGTATGCAATTATTTTGTTTGGTAGGAATGGTTTTCAAGTGTTCTGCCGTCACTATCAAAACTAGGCACATAAATGAGTTTGACGTGTGAACGAGAGACGAATTACTGAAAGGTTGAAGTTAGTATACATACTTTAATAGAATAATGTAGCAACACACCTGATTTTGCTAATTACATACTTTCTTAAAGCTGTTTTCCACAAAATTCTCACAGGCAAACAAAATGGCTAATTGATTATTTCTCGTGTCTTTACTTAGTGCTTTCTAATTAATCAATCTCATTTACTGAAGTAATAATACGTAATAAGCAATTATTTAATCTTCATACGTCAATGGATTTTATCAAAATTAAATTAATTATACCCTCACGAGAGAAATTTCAGAGCCATCTTTGAAATGACTAATTTTATCGACTACAGGGGAGCTGAAAGTTATTTGTTACTCGGAGTGAAAGAAAATAAATTTATGTTTTTCCTTCATTTCCTCATTGATATCAGAATAAAAAATGATGTGTTTTCTATAGCCGAGAATTGATGATGAAAGCCATTTATTATATTTTCAATGCAGTTGTTAATTGTGATTGCAAAAAGTAAAATAAAAAGTGTATTGAGATGGAATTTGTCTTTTAAATAAAATGAGGACGTTCATAATTACTCACGCGTAAAACAATTAAAAACTGTCAACTCTTCTTTATGCAATGCATTTTACACCCATGAACATGAATTAAGTTGTATCTGTTATTAGTTATGGTCATACAGAAAAAAAATCTTTCTATTTCAATTTTGTCAAAACGTGTTTCGATCTAGAGTATATATATATATATATATATATATATATATATATATATATATATATATATATATATATATATATATATATATATATATATATATATATATATATATATATATATATATATATATACATACCTCTAGCATAAAGTCTAAGTATACCTAGTAAACTTAGACTGTATATTAGGGGTCTTCAACCCGTGGCCCGCCGAAACATTTCAATGAGGTAAAACGAAAGTTTGGTATAAATTTGTAAGAAAAAATACATTACAATGGCAAATCCTCTCAGAACTCAAAAAAGATCAAGACTCCTCTCAAAATGGATAAACAATGCACGGGGAAAAGTAGCCCACTGTTATATCAAAATAGGTTTATCAAAATAATAAACTGGTCATTGTGTTCAGAATCTTAAGACAAATCAAGTACAAAAAAAACAGCATGCCAAGGCTCTTTCTTTCCAGAACCTCACGTGCGTCTCGACCTCCTGCATTCCTTCTGTTTCGTGCAATATAAAGTACAAAATACATTGATTAAATTCCCATTTTTTTGCCGTTTTTAGAAAATAATAAGTAAAATCATTTTTGATTAATAATAGTTATAAAGGTACATAATGCTTTTTAAAACGCACCATGCACAGAAAACTTCAGTGATGTGTTTTGAGGGAATTTATCCTACATCACCATGCTATAAAAACAAATCAAGCAATCATCTCGAAGACATCGTTAGCAAATAATACATTTCCCCCTCAGCCTATACTATTTATTTCACAGACGTGTGGCCACTAGATCTTTATGAATTTATTGGTGTGGCTCTCGAGCGTGAAAGGTTGAAGACCTTCTACTAGTTGGTGTTGGTAGCTAAATCAGCTAGCTCCTGGTTATCTAAACTTTTTTAAAAGACAAATTGGAAAG
The DNA here is from genome assembly GCA_907164885.2 of Dolomedes plantarius. Classification (NCBI taxonomy): domain Eukaryota; kingdom Metazoa; phylum Arthropoda; class Arachnida; order Araneae; family Dolomedidae; genus Dolomedes; species Dolomedes plantarius. The sequence goes on along the minus strand of OU015493.1, from coordinate 77,929,159 downwards.
AACAAGTTATTTGTCGGAATATCTTATGAGATCCTTGTATGCTGCTTTGATGAAGTGAAACTTAATAACACCAGATCTTCAACAATGATAAATTATTTGATTTTTAAAGAGAGTAAAAATATCAGCAAGATCAGCTCTGTTTTTATGTAATTCAGCACTTACTCGACTTAAGAAATAAATATGCGATGAGAAAATACTAACTATTGAATAAATTTTACACTATCCCATTCCACAATTAATACCAGTTCCAAGGGGAAATATTTCCCAAATTTCATGAATTTTAAATCCCATATTTAAACTGATATTCTAATATAGAACCTCTATTTATTTTAATTTCAATTTCTGTGTAAGTTTATAAATAAATTAAAATAGATATCAGCTTAAATTTTCTTAATTTTTTATGAATGGTAATAGCACGGTATAAAAATGCAGGTTATGAAAATATCTTAGATGTTGAAAGCTATTATAGTTAAATAAAATATGATTTTCCTTAAACCTAGGTATAGGGTAATGAAAATTAACTATGCGAATTTTTCAATAAATATTCAACATTGCTTAAATTATGCGTATTCAATAGCAAAAATTTTCACTTATTCCTAGTAATTCTTCTATAGAGGTATATACAATAAGCAAATAATTTGGAGAAACTCTAATTTTTAATTATTGCTCCTTTGGAAGTTATGTGGAAAGTTTATGACAACAATGTCATGTTAGATTTCAGTTAACTGATAATGTCATCTGTGTATTCTGTAATATGATAACACTATAATTAGTTATCTTTAAAATCGTATACCAAACAAATATGTTAATTATAATAATATTTGTAATTGGAAGTATATGAGAATTCAATAACAATTACTTTAGATGTTCACGGAAAATAACTTAATTATATCAAGGCAGAAATAACCATTAATTATACACAATTTTTAGTATGGTTCATCAATGGTATAATTTTTCTCCATATTTCTTAGCACTGATAGATGATACCTAATGAACTTACAACTCTGAAAAATTAACGAGAATAATTCATTTATTCACTTCATAAAACATCATAGTTTTCATCATAAAAATGTATGTAAATATTTTTAATAAGTGCTACTATTTATAAAAATGAATGTTAATATAAACTACTTTATTAAAGTATCACTAAATTTTTTCTGGATACCCAAAGTTGTATTTCTTGCTGAGTTTTATTAAACCAATTTCGATCTATTTTGAGGTCTTCTGCATGCTTTTAATACAAACATGATAAAGTTTTAATCATTATTTTTTTATTATTTTTGAAAATTTAAAATTAGTAGTAAAGAACTTAATATTAATAAATATTTGTGTTAAAAATTTCCTACTTACACGAGTTACTGAAAATTTCAAATAAAATGCTATTTAAAAGGCTACAAAGTTATCCACAAATTAAGTAAGTCTCATTAAGCTCGACTCTATTTAAAACTGTAGGGATTAGAACACTTGCACTAACAATAACAGCTGTGATATTTTATGAACTCACAGCTGTTATTGTTTTTAAGTATTAGTATTACACAATTATATTCTCATGTAGTTCTGTTGTGGAAACCGCAAAAAAAATATCAATTTTCATGGTAATGATGCAGGTCAACGAATCAGAAACACATGCTTAAGGAATCTGTCAGACTCTCGTCTCCCATTCTTAAGTGGAATTGATGAAGGTGAGTAATAGCGTCTTCAATATGCACCGAAAGAAACGCAAACAGATGTCGAAACATATACACCTTTGGAAACCCTCGACAATAGTGAGGTAGTCAGGTCATTTAGAATGATTAGGGAAACACATTAGCGGCGCACTTCCAAGGTAGTAGCCGTGGACAATGAAATTCACGATAGGTGGTCTGCGTAGCGCGGATGGAAAAGGCCGGTGTTTGCTAGAGAAAGAGAGAGAAGAATGCATAAATACAGACGCCGGTAACGAACGAGTAGATTTAGACTTGGACCTTTGTAAAGTCGCCACGCGTACGGAGAGACGGGGGTCTCGTTTGGACTTTGAATAATGAACCCCGCTCTCAGGAGTGTATCAATGCTCTTCGGAACGAACTTTGTAAATGATTATTTAACCAAGAATTTAATGTTTCAATAAACTAGATGTAAGTAAGAGGTGTTCTACAGTTATGATTAATTCTACAAGATAATGATTTGTCGGATCACGACGATAAAGGTTTACAGAATCTAAAAATGTTCCGTACATGCACTTAAATATAAAGACATTTATTTTCAGATTTATTTTTTGATTATTTTATTTAAATACACAGATTAGATCTGCCAGGAAATTATTAAATGAAATCAGAACTTCTAAAATTGCTTATTGTTTTAACTTTGATTCCTTTTAGTAACATTTTAAGGGCTTGATCTGAAAGACTGGGGACATGTCTAAGTTATGTAAAAATTATTACGTTGTTCCGAAAAATAAAACGTCCTTGGTTTGATAACCAAGGAACTTCATTTGTTATCCATGCGTAAGATAAAAGTTAGCAGTAAAAATGAGCAATAGTTTTAAGTATCTTTGATAATTAGGCAAGCATGTTTAGAAAAGGCATATAAACTAGGAAATATATATTAAAATTTGCATTCTTCAATATTATATGAAGTTCTTAAGGTATGAGGCTCTTAAGGTTGAAATTACTATCATGGTAAAAACATTCGGTGAATTTTACAGTGTTTCATTTGAAAAGGCAATCTCGTAGGATACGAAAACTGCTTTACTTTTATTCTTACGATTATTAGAAGAGAATATATGGACAATTTAATATACCAGAAGAGATTCTTAAGAGACTTGATGTGAAATCTTTAAATGCATTTTCTAGAATACTAATTTTTCAGTTATTTTTGTATACAAGATACCTAATTACTTAAAAAAATAAATATATTTCAACGAGAATTTGTAACAGTGATTTAAACGTTACTAACTATGGTTTGAGGTAAAATCTAAGCTCTATGGATTAATTTAATCATTTTGCAGGTACCTCTACTTAAAAAAGATGATTTAAAAAGAATCTGCATTTTCTACATATTTTAATGCATTTCTGTGATTTTTTGGAAAAACTGTAAAAATATAAGTTCACCGCACAGGTAAACGTCCCAATAGTATATAGTATAAAAGAAATAAAATGTGTAAAACGACTGGCGTAAGCATTACATTTTGCAAAAAAGTTATGAAAGTTCTCTTTTTTTTAAAAATATGAAAATTTTATTAGAATTATATTAGTTTTTACGATTTTATATCAAATTTATACTAAAAATATACTAATTTAATACCTTATTATACAAATTTGATACCTTAAGATTACAAGAAATAATTTTGAATATTAATAATTAGGCAGTTTATGGTTTATAAACTCTCGTCACTCGACTCGGTTCAAAATTACGGGACGGGCCCATAGGGGGGTAATGCTGGTCCACCTATACGGTGCTCTAAGAAAAGTGGCCAGCAATACAGTGATGTCATAGTAACCGTCGGTACCAGACGGTAATGTCCAAGTAACCGTCTGCCTCATTAGAGAAGAAAAAAAAAGATTATTTATAAACTCCTTTTATGATTCCCATTCTTACTTTTACAACTACGACGTGAACATATTTACTCTTAAAATTACCTTTAGATGCTACCTAGAGATATATTTGTCCGTATATTTGTACTAAAAATATATGTATTTAATAACTTAATATACGCATTTGATACCTTAAGCATATAAGAAACAGTTTTAAACATGAATTAAAAAGGCAGTTTATAATTTATAAACTCCTTTTACGATTTACATTTTTACTTTTTTACAATAGACAATTTCAACGCGAATACATTTACTCTAAAATTACATCTAGATGCTTCCTAGAAGTATATTTGTACTAAAAATATACGTATTTGATACCTTAAGCTTACAAGAAACAATTTTGGACATGAATAATAAGGCAGTTTATAATTTATAAACTCCTTTTAAGATTTACATTCTTACTTTTTTTTTCAATAAACAATTACGACTCGAATATGTTTACTCTTAAAATTACCCCAAGAAGCTACCTAAATAAGGTGTTTGAGAGTTCTGCTTCATAATAAACGGTAGAATTTTGAATAGCCGTCAATAAATCCATTCTACCTTGCGAAACGCTTAAAAATGTTTTGCATATTAAATTTGTCATCCTGCTTAGGCTCCGCGCTGATTAATTAAGAGCAAAAAAAAAAAAATCTTATAACGTAAACCAAAGCCTGTTTAAAGAAATAAATTTTATTTTGCCACGGAAGAATAAATTGTTTTTTTTTTTCAACTGTGCATTTTGCAAGTGCAAAATATTTTTTTGAGTCAGCTTAAATTATCGTTTTGGAATCTCAGATATTTTAATAATTCTTGAATGTGCTGAAATTAACGTGAAAATAACTAATGAAAAAATGGTTTACTTTTTTTTTCTCTTTAAGTTTTCAACGCAAGAATGCGAGTTATGTTTTTGAAAAACAGTTTTAATTTTCACGAAAAAAAAAAAGAGAAACTTTGAGAAATGATTTAAACTCAAAGCATTAAAATTAATAACTTTTTTTTACCTATCTAGAATCAATGGTGATAAAAAATATTTTCAATTTAATGAGTTTCTCATAAAATTAAAGATTTATTTTAGAAACAATACTTTTAATAACAGATACCAAAGAAAAATTGTTCATTCATAAAAATCTACTCATGTGTTAGTGTATAAACTACTTACATAGGCCCAAGGGTATATAAATGAAACGAAAGTAAAATTTGAATTAAAATCTATACTATTAGGTTGTTTAAAAAATTAGTTCGGTGTTTAGGTAAAAATAAGACACATTTTTGATTTTCACAGATAACTCGATTGAGCAATTTGTTCTCCAAAACATATTTATTTGTCGTCATTCTTTGAATAAAATGAACATTTGACTGAAAAATTACTTTAAATGTTCCTTTAACGCCATTTGTTATGTTTAGTATTTAATGTGTCTCTAATTAGAGACTGATGTTATGAGGTTAAATTGAAAACTAGACAGTAAGGTTTTTTATATTTGGAGGGAACTGATATATTCAATTAACATCGCATGAAATGTGATGAATTTCGCCAAATATAAGTCAAATTGCCTATTTTTGTGCATTTTCATGACGCGATGGTTCTTTTGTTCCTAGTAAAATAAAATGAAAGCTCTTTTTTTGTTCGAACGAAATGATCATAACTCGCGTTATTATGTGAAAAGATAAAATCAACTTGTGGAAAAGTCGCGTACATTATACAATGAATAAGTGCACATTTTCTTTATGTCCAATAAATCAAATTAGTTCATTCATTTTGCTTTAGCTCGCTACACAATCGGGCGTATTAAAAAAGATATATTCGGTCCTTGTCAAATACATCGAAACAAAACTTAGCTTCTTTACAAACATGTATAATTTTTAATTATTATATTTGAATTATTACCAGAGATGGCCATAAATTCTAATAGTTATCCATTATCGATATAATATAGCATACACACACATGGACAGAATGAATTTTTAACTCTGTGTTATATACGCACACATCAATTGTTTTCTAATGTCATATATGTAACACATACAATACCATATAACTCATTTTGGCAGCAAATTAGTACCATTCATTTTCCTTTAGCTCACATTACATTCTCATGTATCAAGGAAGATGCATTCAGTCCCTTTCAGATGTATCAATACAACAATAAACCGCTTTACAAACCTTTATAATTTCGAGTTATCAGATTAGCTTATTGACTTCCATATATGACCATGGATTTTAATGGGTATCTATTGTCAAGATAATAAAGCATTCACATGGACACAATGGACTTTTACATTTTTGTAATATCCATACACACCAGTTGATAATAAAGCATCCACATGGGCACAAATGATTTTTAACTTTGCGTGACATACGTACACCTCAGGTGATAATAAAATATCCACTTGGACACAAATGGTTTTTAACTTTGCCTGACATACGTACACGTTAGTTGATAATAAAGCATCCACATGGATAAAAGGATTTTAGACACCAATTGATAATAAAGCCTCCACATGAGCACAAAGGATTTTTAGCTTTGCGTGCCATACGTATACATCAGTTGATAATAAAAAATCCACATGGACACAAAGGATTTTTAACTTTGCGTTACATACATACATATTAGTTGATTTATAAAACCATATATTTACAGTTATAAAATCAGACGGAAAAGAATAATTTTTATTAAAGATCTTTATAATCTAAAAAATAACCAGTTTTATTTACGCATGTCTACCATCTTAAAGTAATATACCATTTAAGAATGATATCAGATTTTGCTATGATTGCTTTTAAAGGATAATAGCAATCTTCAGTTTTGCCTCGATTATGATCAATACGACAAGCTGGATTGGAAAAAAAGCTATTTTAAACTGAATCTAGGTCGGTATTGATTGCTAGATTAATCTTCGCTGTTTATAGCGCATCAGATACCTTTGTTTACCGTCCTTGAGCCTATTTTCCCGATAAGTATACTTAGCGACAAATATTTGGGCAAAGAACAAATTATGAATATTGCTTCTTCGGAAGTCGTATATTTAAAAAAAAAGGAGATGAAAGTAGATAATATTTATGTCTAAAGTTGTTTGCACGAGATAAACTGCTGTAAAATTAACTATTTCATCGATGATACTTTAATGTGGATGTATTACAGCCCAAATAGGATGCTATAAATTATTAAAGATAAATATTTTTACTAATAATTAAAAATTTTCCGTGTTAAGAAGTTGTTTAATGCACAATAAAAGGCATGTATGGTGTTATTACAGTTTCTCGAACTTATCAATCTCCATTGCATTCTAAAGCTCTAAAAATGTGCTGAAAGCATATAATATTTAAGTCTAAAAATATTTACATGTGATAAACTGCCGAAAATTTTAACTATTTCCTAAATGAGGCTTTTATATAGATTGGGGGTTTATATTAGCCACGTTTACTTGATACTGTATTAAAGCCGAAATTTGGTGCTGTATGACATTAACTATAAACTTTTTACTAACTATAAATAGTTTTATATAGATTGCAGAGTTGTTTAATCTGCAATCAAATGCATGTAACGATGGTGGGATTACAATTTTATGAACTTATCGATAACCAGTATATCCTGAAGCTCTAAAAATGTGATGAAAGTAGATAATATTAATGTAAATTTGTTCACACAGTATAAACAGACTTAAAGTTGTAACTATTTCAAAGATGATGTTTTAAGTTAGATGAGGAGAATATTAGCCAGGTTTTGTACTTATTCTATTACAGCCAAAGTGTGGTGTTACACATGATTAATTTTGAAATTTTTTACTAACAATAAAAGGATTTCCATGTTGAAGAGTTGTTTGACCTGCAATCAAAATCATATAACAAAGGTGCAATTTCCATTTCAGGAATTCATTAATAACCAATACATCCTGAAGATCTAAAAATATCAAAACTGTAGGATCAAGGGAAACTTTTAATACGTGTAAACACAGCCTCATCTCTTGGAAAAGAATGAAAAAAAAATATTTTTCAAGCTACTAAATAAAATTATTTGTATCAAATATTTTATTTTAAGAAAAAAAATGAACGCTATTTCATGTAAAGTACTATCTAGAATCGATAGAAAAAAAATAGTTATTTGTGCAAACGTTACCTTGCTATGTAACTACAGGTCTAATCGGTTAATTAAAAAAAATAATCAAAACTTTTATTTCGTATCAAAAATAAATATTTGCTTGTAATCGTTACCCAATCAGGCTAAAATAATGAAGATTTTTATTCAATTTATACAATATAATTGGTAAATATATTATTTTCTGGACAATGCTATGTGCGTATGTTGCACAATAAAAACGGAATGCTAATTCATATTAAAAACCTGTTTCAGGGTATAATGTTTCTAGATAGGGGTTTACCTGTTTTGCGTATCCCTCTTTCGAATCTTAAATATATATTGTTATCATTCTAGTTAAAATCCCATTTTTGTACTATACCAAAATCAACATTTCCTTTTTGCAGTGTAGTAAACCCAACGTGCAACCAAACACGCTAGACTCGAAACTGAAAGCTAATTAAAAATCGATGTTATAAAAGAAAATCATTGAACCAGACTATTGCTCTCGAGAGTTAATCGCTATTACTTAGAAGCACTGATATTGGGATCCATTTTATCTTAAAAAATATTCCACTGTATTTGAACCTGAAATCTTTTTACGAATAAACACTGACAGGAGAGCTAAGGAAAACGTAACACAGGAGCCCAGAGCTTCCTAAAATTCACAAAAAAGTAGAGGGTTGGCTACTAGCTTCGAACTAGTGAACACATCACCTTCAGGTGAAGGAGTATTAGGTGAGATTATGTTCTCCATAGACAAATACATTTGTGAATTTTCAATAAAGAAGACTAACACTTCTCGATCTGATGATGAACTATTAAAGTTTCAGCATTGTCCATAGATAAGACAATCTTACCTAATGCTACTTGGTATGATTAGAAGCAATTCCTTAGTTGATTATTTCATCATCAGACCAAGGTCAGATTATCTTATCTATGGATAGATGCATTTGCGAACTGGCCATTGAGAAGACCATCTGACCCCACGTTCCACTGTCTGATGATGAACTATTCACATTTGTGAGTTGTCCATAGAGAGGACAATCTCACCTAATGCTCTTCAGTCTGATGATGAACTATTTGTTAGATGAAAAGATCCTCATCAGACCGTCTAGCGTTCGGTGAGATTGTCTTCTCTAAGGAAAATTCATAATAGTATTTATGAATTATCTATAGAGAGGACAATCTCACCTAATGCTCCTCGTTTGTGAATTGTCCATAGAGGAGACAATTCACAAACGAATAGAAACGAATAGAAACTCCCTTGACACTCCTCGGCCTGATGAGGAACAATTCATTAATTCGAAGCTAGTAGCTATCCCTTTATTTTTAATATAGATTTTATGTAGCTTAGTGTCCCTGTGCCATTGTTCTGAAATTCACTAAACAAGGAGTCGTGGATCTTAAAATGTTATAATCATTTTAGGACTTTAGATAATTTACAATTACCATTCGTAGTCTGCTATAAATATGTACGCATGTTACACAAATCAAATATGTATATAGGATAATAAATGAATATCACATCAATTCATACTCTACAACTCATTTACGCTTTTCGAAATGCAATACGTCTGATGGCTTTTATCTAGTAATGTAGGAGACCAGTTCATTATTCTACGTAGCTATAAATAATATTAGTGGTATTAACTAATATTCCATTCATCATTAATTCCATTTCCCCAATTATCTATCTAATGCAAATTATTATATAACATATAAGATATTTAAAATACACACAGTGACTGATGCCTGACATATAATTTTCATAGACCTTTTTCCCCAAACCTGTGATTGCTTCTAGTAGCATTAAGAGCATATTTATCATTCATAACTATCAGTCTTATTCCAAATCATTACTAATAATTTAGGTTATGTCAATATTATGGAAGTTTGCGTCAAAGATAATACAAGACGGAGGATTTAATATTTAATAACTCATTTGTCATATATTATCCGGAATCAAATCTCCAAATACCTCAGTGGTACGGGTAATATGAGATATATGTAATGGACAAAGCAAAGCAAAAGTAATTTACATTTGAATTAATTTAATCCTCAACTTTGATTTAGACAGTAATAAATCGTTAGAATTACATTTCTTACTTGTAGTCATATTTAAAGCTGACTACATCTAAAAGAACTGCATTATTTTATGATATATATATATATATATATATATATATATATATATATATAGATAGATAGATAGATAGATAGACACAGAGGCTGTTCGCACATTTTTTTAACGATTTTGGTAAGCGGTAATAAAAAATTGTTTGCTGCAAAAGAAATAATTGCAATTGTACTATGTTTTTAAAAGTCAAAATTATCTTCTGCGGCTTGAAAGTTTTGTTTTTATTCAAAATGGCGTTTTTAACAAAGCAGTGGTTCGAAGGCTACATTTATGCTCTTTCCGAAGAGAAATATGCATACTCCGTTATCCAAAAACGATGTGAGAGTCTTGGTTTTCTGATATCTAAAGCATCGATAGGTAATATCATCAACAAGAAAGGAAAAAAACCTCAAATTGGAGCCTCAAGTGGGACAAAAATTCCAAACAAGTATCTAAGGAAAAAACGGACATCTTCAACTATTGGAAAGGTACGTTTTTTAATGTTGAAAGAAAATCCCCCTAGTCAAAGGACAGTTGCAAAATCATTAAAATGCTCGGTGTTCACTGTAAACAAAATGATAAACGTTGATTTAAATCTTAAGAAAGCGAAAAAGCGCAATGTGCACCGTCTTCTTCCAAATCATATCGCTGAACGCAGGACACGCTGCAGAATTCTATATGAGAAACACTTATCCAAAGAAAAATGGAAAACAATTGTCACAATAGATGAATCATGGGTGTATTTAAATGATTGCAACAAAAAAAGACCCATTTATTATCATAAAAGGGGAGAAAAAAATTTAAGTACATGGTTCAAAGAATCGAAAGAAAGTTTTTCTAAGGGATTCATGATTGTTGCTGGTTTTTCTTATAATGGCAAGTTAAAAATAAAGAGAGTGGGAAAAAATGTCAAGATTAACTCCAAATACTATCAGGAACATATTTTATCGCCCATTTTTCTGAATGAAATACCATCGCTTTACCCACAGTGCCATCAATCTGTGAGACTCCACCAGGACAAAGCTAGCAGTCACACATCAAAATCCACTGTAAATTTCCTAAAAGAAATGGAACAAAAAACTGGTATCAAGGCCATACCCTTCACTGATATCCCTACTAAATTTACCGATGTATCACCTATGGATTTTTGTGCTTTCGGAATTTTAAAATCTGCATTATCCAAACGTCGTCCCAAAACCCTTACAGGAATCTGGAAAGTTGTTCAGGAGGAATGGGATAGAATACCTCTTCTGGCACTTCAAAAGGCATTATTATCCTGGAAATTGCGGTGTCGAAAGATAGTTCAGAATAAGGGATGTCAAATAGAACATTTAGAACACAAGAATTTTATGTAATTTAGTTTTGTGAATACAATATACATCGTCTAAAAAATGTGTGAACAGCCTCTGTGTATATATATATATATATATATATATATATATATATATATATATATATATATATATATATATATATATATATATATAAGAATAAGATGAAAGAGAAAACCAGTAATAGCTCTAAAGCTACTTGAAGCCATGAACATCCAACATGTAAAGAAAAGTATGAATAAGGTTTTAGACAGCATTTCTTCATCAGCGGTGTCAATACTGTCTAAAAACCAATGGATTGTTTCTGATGAGTATGATATATATATATATATATATATATATATATATATATATATATATATATATATATATATCAATTCGAAATCCCAGTAGTATATCACAACTTTAGCACTCCTTTTACAATATCTTCATCTTATTTCACTTCTTTTCCGATAAAACATTGCAGTTGAACTAGGGCCATGTCGTATGAGCGAATCAAAATACGATACGCTATTTCATTGTGATTCCGATTCACGTGCAAAACTAAATATATACATGATTTATATTGATAAAATGAGGAATACACTCCATTCTTGTGCATTAATCGGAAATACTGTTGTGGACGCAAATAGGATATCTATATGAAAATACCAGTATGTGACACTATATGGAAATATCGGTACTCTCACTGTCTTGATTGTCTGCTTTGAATGGAGCAAAATTTACTTCTTCCTGTAGATGTGCTAAACCCCGAGAAGTTTTGCTGTGTTTCAGTTGGTACATTTACGAGGTAAAAATGGTATAACTAACACACACACTCACACACACACACATATATATATATATATATATATATGTGTGTGTGTGTGTGTGTGCACGTTTGTGTGTGTATAAGTATATTTAAGTATATTGTGATTGCGGCGGACTCTCTGCTTAACCCCCGGTATTATATATGAAAATATGGTGAAGTCTCTTTGCAGCTTTGAAGGAGTATTTACGAGAGGCGATACCAGGTCCATCAATCAAGAGTCGTGCCAGCTGTCTAGTAAACAGATGACCAGTAGACAGATGACAACTAGGACTGCGGTGCAAGTGGTTTTCTGGACAGTGAAGGGTTGTTCCGAAGGTATGCAGTGGAAGGAGAACCGGTTTGGAGTGGGGATCAGCTGTGCAGGCCAGAGCAGCCAGTGGCAGACAGGAACAGACAGAGAAGGACAGGTCCGGTGTTGACGGAGGTCGATTTTGTCTCGGACCAGCGGTTTGCGTGTGCCGGAGGAGCCACGTGGAAAGTGATTGTGATTTGTTTGGCCTTACAGGTGCTAATTATTTATTTGGCTGGAAGCCATGAATACACTGGAGGTACAAAACTCAACAATTTAATGTAAATATTTTGTAAATACGTTATTTGAATAAATGCGTTTTTTTACGTTCATTAATCCAGCGTATTCTCAGTGATTTTCTGAGGGAACAGCGTGGCTAGGAATTAGCCATAGTTCGGCTTGCTATCGGAATAGACTGGACATTGAAGTCGAATTGCCCCAGTTTATGATAATATATATAAGTTCTATTGTAAGGGTCGATGTATCCAATATTTCTCCTCATTTAAAAAATTACAGATTACATATAAAAGAAGAGGAAAAAAATATCAGATTCATCCCGATTGGTACTTTGAAGAAACAGATGTTATACTTATAAAAGGAATCTAACATTGCACGAGAGAAATACGAAATAAAGTATACGGATGGGAAACTTAAAAGCTTCAAGAGTCTTAACTTTGAGTAAGATGCTTTAGAAAGATCAGCTTTAGAAAAGACCTTTTGAAGTATTTTAGTTTTCCATTAAAACTCTCGCATCAGCGTAAAGATACTTTTAAATAACTAAAATATCAATTTACCACACTCATAAGTTAACAATATATGTGATATTCTGTAATAGCAAGAATTTCACTTTAGAAATTCGCTAGCATGTACAAAAATGTTTGTAGGCTGCAAGGATGTAGAAGACAAGAAAATCTCTAGGTTTATTGTGTCCGTTTTATGCATGCATGTAAAAAATTTCTAATTATTTACATGTATATCACATCACATTCAACAACATGCGTTCCTATATATATATATATATATATATATATATATATATATATATATATATTATCATAAATTCTAATGGTCTATACACAAGTTAAAAAACAGTTTTTATACCCTATAGGAAACTTATTCATCTTTTACTCGAGTACCTACGTTAAAAAGACACAATTTTTACTATTCATTTCACTTAGGGCTTTCTTTATTTGAAACATAGTAAAAGAAATTTATTTAAAACAATCCATTTCATAGATATGTTACCAAAATGAAACCTTCCGAAGAGGAATGACAATTTCAGAGAAACTACATAAGTTTTATTTAAAAAAAAAAAAAAAGAGGAAACAGGATAACAAACTTTAAGAATTTTCTGATTCAATGGCTAAAACAAGTGTCTCATTTCTGTTTCCCGGGTGCTCTTTCTGTTATACTGTATTTCTATCTTATGATATAGAGTATACCAGATTATTCTCTCAGGGTAAAATATGGAGGACAGAAAGTAGAATTCGTTGAGGGATATAGCAACTTTTCTTAGAATATATATATATATATATATATATATATATATATATATATATATATATATATATATATATATATATATATATATATATATATATATATATATATATATATATATATATATATATATATATATATATATATATGTGTGTTTCGCAAAGTTACATAGTGTATCGTAAAATATAAATGTTTTCTGCCCAAGATAGCAAACAGTTTTCATTCCCAATGTTGAACCTAAACATTTGTTACTGTAGTACCTTTGCTTAAGAGATACAATTTTTGCTATTAATTTCACTTAGATATTTCTCCATTTGAAGCATAATAAAGCACTTTTCTTAAAATGATCTTGTATAGAAATATTACCAAAATAAAAAAAAATATAGAAAAATATCTCCTGAAAAAGAATTGACAATATCAGATGAATTATGTTAACCTAAAAAAAATTGAAACAGAATAGCAAACTTTTGAGAATTTTCTGATTCAATGACTAAGACAATTGTCTTATTTTTCCCACTGGGCTATCTTTCTATTTCACTATATTTCTATCTCATGATTAATGATTCTATCAGGATTTAATATGAAGGACAAAAAAGGCCTGATATATACGGATGATTGTAACTTTTCTTGGAATAAATTATTCTTCATTCGTTGTTGGTGATAAAATACATTTTAATTTAGTATCGTGAGACTGATTATATATATATATATATAGGCAGAGATTCATACTAATTTAGGACATAAAATCTACGAGAAAGTTTACGGACATTAAATAAAGGTACGTTCACATTGCAACTGGACCGTTGCATTACATTACGTTGTCTCCAAGATTGTTCACATGACCTGTGATTGGTGTGAGTATCACGTGGTCAATTGTTTGAGCTCAGTGACAGCTTAAAATTTTTAACTCTGACGCCACGTAGCGCGCCGGATTCAGTGTAAACAGTCCGTAAGTAGATAAATATTTCGCAAAGTTACCTGGATTACTGAAAAATATAAATCGTCTCTCCACCAGGTAAAAAACATTTTTTGTTCCCAACTTAAACATTTGTTACTCTATACAGAAAAATTTTTACTATTAATTTCACTTAGATATTTCTTTATTTGAAACATAGTAAAGACCTTTCTTTAAAAGGTCCATTGTATAGAAATGTTACACAAAAAAAAGTCCGAAGAGAAATAACAATGTCAGATGAATTATATTAACAAAAATAAAAATGGAAACAGAATAACAAACTTTTGAGAATTTTCTGGTTCAATGAATAAGACTACTGTCTCATTTCTTTTTCCAGGGCGCTCTTTCTGTTTTACTGTATTTCTATCTTATGATAAATGATTCTATCAGGGTATAATGTGAAGGGCACAAAAAGTAAAATTCATTGAGGCATATATACGAACATTGAGGCATATATAGTAACATCTCTTGGAATAAATTATTCTTTATTCGTTCTTGTGTATAAAAGATATTTAAATTTAGTATCGCCGGTAGCTATTTAAATGTTTCAGGTCAGATTTAAATTAAACTGTCGCTGCTTCTTGAAAAATAACTTTTCTTCCGTATGCTATTATATATATATATATATATATATATATATATTTCGGAGCACCCATAATGTTTATATAATTCATAAAAATCTTAAAATTAACGCATATTCAATTAAAAAACATTGATTTGCTACTACTGTGTAAAAACCTAAGAAACAAGGAATTAAAAATAAAAGTACTCGTATATTACTTCAAGTAACAGAAAAACCAAATTTTAATACTCTTACAATATAATTAAATGTTATATATCAAAATTCAATTTGTATTATTGTACCTGAAAGTGTAATAGACTTTTTTTCTCATGTTTAAACTTCCTTATTTGTTGAATTCCATTTGAAATGTTCCTTATATTTAAAGATGAATATTTTAAATTATTTGTGTAGAACGCTCACAATTATTAGTACAGACATTGAACTAAAACTGATGGTTACATTAGAATCGATACTAGCCAAATATTTACGAATACTGACATTTGTAATGAATGAATAAATAAAAAAAATTTTATGGAATTAAATTAGTATAAATTATAATAAATTGAAATATTTAAAAAGAAAAAATTCTGTCAATTTTCTCCTAACACCTGGGACATATTCTTGGAATGTTTTAAAAAGCACTGCCGTAGCATATAATTTAAGAAAAATATTAAAAAAGTCTTAAGTGATATTTTGGAAATATTTTTTCCGAACTTATCCGACTTAATTCCATAAGACAGACAAAATTGGTTTTGTCTCCTTTAAAATCTTGATTAAATTGTCGTTAAGCTTTCATCTCGAGTATCGTAAATCACAGAACTTATTTGACCTTTAATTAAGTTTTTAATTTTCACCTGAAAATTATTTAAAAAAAATGCGTTATCAATTAATTTACATTTTATATGTAATATCTCTTTAAGACAGAAGTTCTCCATTGTTTTATTATCATTTTCGAGAATTATGCTTTATTTTAATTCTATACTTTTTTTCTCTAAGCAAATTTAATGCAGGCAAGCTAAAATATATTAGCCTTTTTATTTTTAATTTATAAAAGATAAAAATTTTCCAAGACTTATTATTTGTTTGGAAAAAAAAGTTTTTCGAATAATGAATAATCTTATGTATGAATTTTCTTTATGGATTTCTTCATCTTTTAAAGAGAAAAGTTATTTTGCAGAGTTTTAGGAGCTTTTTAATATTAAACTGCATTACTCTAATTTTCCAGTTTTTTGGACTTTTTGTAATAAAGAAAAAAAAATAACTGCCCGCAGGACTACGATGACTTATACACTAGTAGTTATTATTTTAAATTCCTTAGTAGTATTTCAGATAAGAAATATGTGTCTTTCACTTTTGTCAGTATGCATTTAAAAATATTGGATACTCCATACCTTAAAAACGTGCATAAATATATATTTTAACGTACATTTATACACTCACATACATATTTAAGTTCATATAAATATACCGGCTGGTCAAAAACTCCGTATAAACTTAAAAAATTCATAAAAACCAGAAAAATAACCAAAATTAAAAAAAAAGGTTTGCAGGGTTAGGATCGCTAGGTCACAGGATTTTTTTTAAGACAGGAAAAAAAAAAACTCAAGAAACAACCGACAGGTGGCGCTGGTTCAAGCGAATTCTGTTGAAAAATGCAAATGAGACGGTTATAAGAACGTGCGCTCCTAATCCACAACCAGGTCACCGTTGTTCCGCGATCCGCAGAGAGGTGTCTTGTATACATCCGGACCTGCTGCTCTCTGCCGTTGCTGGATTTGTCACTAGCCTGCAATACCTTATCCCCTGTGGTGGGGGTCATGTGGAACACCTACTGCTGTAATAAACGATTTAGTAGCATTCTTTTTGTTATTTGGGTATCTTTCTTTGACTTGTGTAAGTCAGCTCCACCTATCGGCTAGTTATTTATTTTTCCTGTCTCAAAATAATCACGTGACCTAACGACTCAACCCTGCAAACCTTTTTTATTTTGGTTATTTTTTCCGGTGTTTATCAATTGTTAAATTTTATATGGACTTGCTCATTGGGTATACGGAGTTGCCATGCGGTATATATATATATATATATATATATATATATATATATATATATATATATATATATATATATATATGTGTGTGTGTATGTGTGTGTGTGTAACATCACTCAGATCCTTTTAACGTAGAAAAGTGTAGACGCGACCGGAGTGGAGAACACCAATAAACATATGAAGAAAACATAGTCCACACGTTGAACAGCTGAACTACTTTATTCCCTAGAATTAAACTTCAAGACGACGACATGGAAGAGATGGACACTACAACGCGACTTGACACAAATTGACACTGACGACATGGACTCAAATACATGGACTCAAATGACGACATGGACTTCTGCCTGGGCTTATGTATACCGACTTTACATCGTAGAGTTGTCGGAAGCAGTCCGCGGACAAGAGACAGAGGGACGCGAGAGACAAGCAAAGGAGTAACGAAGCAGATAAAAAAAAAGCCCCGAGCAAAACCTTGCTGTGGCTTAAATAATCCTCATTAGGTCGTTGTCTTATGACCCTTGCCCTCTGCAACCGTTGGCCAGAGCAGTTTTCTGGGTTCAGGGTCCCGTGGCCTGTTATATTAGTTTGGTGACCACGATACTGGGGGTTTAAGGGATGCTATATTAATTGTTTTTTTGTATTTTGGAAACTCTCAAGTCCTCTGTTCTTAAAACGTAAATAGCTTACTGATGCCCCAGTAATTTTAAAGGGAATTAAGACGAATTTGGAATTTGGAAAAGGTTTTTGGTTTTGTATATTTTATATATATATATATATGCAGTGCTAGATTTCTAGAAATAGAGGTGCCGGAACGGTAACCTTGCTGGGTGTGTGTGGGGGGGGGGGGGGGATTCCAAATTATTGATAAAGAGAGGTACCGGAACGCCGTTCCGGCGCGTTCAGCCTCAAATCTAGCCCTGTATATATTAAAATACTTGAAATTTAGGAGAACTTAATAAAACACATTTTCATTTTTACGAAGGATAAAGCTTACACGATTTTACTGAACCATTGTTATGCAAACTCAGCATGAGGATTTGTGGGAAACGGGATAAATAATAAATAAGGTCTGTAGTATAGAATTATTAGACTGTTAGCGTAAAGCCAATAAGTTAATTACTTACTTTAAAAGTAAGGCAAAAATGCTACTATATGCCCCATATAATTTTAACAATGTAATGAAAATTTATACTTCGCTAATTAGTCGAACAGTAAAGGTATGGTACATGATGGAAGTACTAGGGAACTGTGAGCTAATATTTTGAAATTAGTCTATTGTTTAAAGAAAATTGAAAAACCTGGAATATATATGTGTGGATATATATATATATATATATATATATATATATATATATATATACACACATAATTATATTGTGTATTTCAATAAGATACGATACGTCAATTCCAGGTTTTTCAATTTTCTTTAAACAATAGACTAATTTTAAAATATTAGCTTACAGTTCCCTAGTATTTCCATCATGTACCATACCTTTACTGTTCGACTAATTAGCGAAGTATAAATTTTCATTACATTGTTAAAATTATATGGGGCATATAGTGGCATTTTTGCCTTACTTTTAAAGTAAGTAATTAACTTATTGGCTTTACGCTAACAGTCTAATAATTCTATACTACAGACCTTATTTATTATTTATCGCGTTTCCCACAAATTCTCATGCTGAGTTTGCATAAAAATGGTTCTGTAAAATCGTGTAAGCTTTATCCTTCGTAAAAATGAAAATGTGTTTTATTAAGTTCTCCTAAATTTCAAGTATTTTAATTAAAGCACAGAATTTGAAAAGTGTACGCATTGAAAAAAAAAGTTATTTATTTACTAGACATTTTCATTTGTCACCGCATATCCAATCTTTCAACGTAAATCACGATCATGAATACAGAGCGTACATGAAAAGAAGAATATTAATAAATATCCGAACGAAGTTGAAACGAATAATACACTACGAGCGTTTTTCCGCACGAGCAGATCTCATGGTATAATTGTATCTTTTGCTTGGCCGTGGAAGTTTTGCTTTTTTCTCTCTCTTTTGACAAATGGTTCTGCTGGGAAAGATACAAATGAATTCATCGATTTTTGTATCGAAACAAATGTGTCCTGAACGCTGTCCTTTTTGGACATTGAGTGTGACGAAATTTTAATTAGTAAGAGGGAGGATTATCTTTCAGTTTTAAAATCCGACGATCAACCGAAAACTGAATAAGTTAAGGTTTGTTGAATAAATAAAAAAAAAGGTTGATGTTTGAAAGATTTTCATAACGAAGTTCACGATAAAAGTAATTTGAAATTATCGTGATTTCATTTTTGAAATTATTGCCCACATTATTCGTTTATAGTAAGGTAATCTTTTGAAAGTGATTAAAGAAAATTAACGTAAATTTCTACACAAATTTTCTAACATCAGAAATTAAATATAGGTAAATGGAGCATTTTAGCTATCTGTCTACACTCTATATTTATACACACACATGCATTTACATATTTATTTGTTAATTAATTTATTCATTAGTTGGATTTTAGATACGAATTATCCATTTGACATTTTTGTCAACATAACACATATTTAAGAAATTTCAGAATTTTGGGTACCCTAATCCTTACTAACGCATTCAAATTTATACTTCAACGCACTTAAACACGCACACATATCCATGCATATATCTATAGTGCCCGGTATAAAGGGCTTAAGTCAAAAACAGTGATTTAAATATACCAAGTTCTTTGCTTTTATACCAATCGCAGAACAATAATTTCGACTTGAGTCTCTTGTACAAAGAAATGTACTTTTGTATACAAAATTGATAGACTTAAGCATTTTACACAAGTCAAAAGATTTTTTTTATATCAATGCTAACAAATATCTAAAAAACACTTGAATTGGCCATGAATTGGCCACTAGGCCACATTTAGACATTTCTAAGTTGTGGAATCGGCAGGAAGTTCGCGGAAGAGTGGATGGAGCGAAGTTTGGGGAGTGTGGCAGTCGAGTTCAATGTCGCCCTAAGTTTCAATTCGCCGGCTTGGACGGTGTTTCAAACGTTTGAAACACCGACGGGAAAAAGTGGGCCTTGACATTTGAAATTTCGAAGTTCTATACCTATAACCGTAACCGTGAGCGTAATAATATCTTTTACTCACAATTATACAGAATTTAAAACATTTGTAATAACGCTGAAGACTTTTTGGAGGCATGTAACATTTTCGAGAAAACCTAAGTAAGAACAATTTCCCAAAAAATTTCGGCAATCTAAAAGTTTAAAAAAAATGGCATTTAGACTCAGGTATATTTTAAAGACGTTTAGGATAGCGTTTCGGGTTTCATATATTTCTTAACTTCAATGGGGTGTAGCGCTGTGGTTTTGCTACAGTGACGTAATTACTAGGGTAAAATTGGGCTGCTGTTTTGCTATAACCGTCACCTACTGAATTAGGGTATGTATGCATCTTTGTCTTTTCACTAGGATTTTATGTGTACTTGCATGTATGGTGCGTTGAGCCCTTACTGTAAGTTGTCCGTTTCTTTTCATTTTCATTTGACTAACTGTTTCATTGAGGAACTCGGGGTCTTGGGGTGTTTTTTTGTTATACCTGCATCCCATTCAGAAAGTTCCCCTTGAGGTAACTGATTTGGTTAGGCTCCCTGATGACGAGACCAGTCGGTTACCTCGTACTTCTGGTTTAATTCCGGCACTATTACAGAATCTTGCCTCTGGTGCGTGGATCCCTGAGTGCTTGATTTCTGTATTGTTTTTGTCTACATTCTTCTTATAATTATCTAGCTCTGTTAAATTTATTTGTATATACATACATACATATACTTTTCCCCAGCAGTTCTTAATGTCTATCCTCTCTTCGAAACCGCAAGCTTATGCCTAAAAGGCAGCCTTGTAAAACTATCTTTTATTTGGCATTTATTATTTTTCCGGCATTTATTAATTTTATTAAGCAAAAATACCAGAAATTACAGCATTTTACTTTTAGTAACATTTTTTCCGTTTTCAGCGCACAATTTTTTATGGGTATTAAAACTTAGCATTTAGAAATGTAATTTATTTCGTTACCTTAACAGAAATCTGTCACCGACTACCGACATTTTCTCATAAAATATCATAAGAATAAATACCTCTTTTAAAATCTAATTTTATACATAAAAATTTCCCCGGACCATAAAGGGTACTGCTCAAATAAAGTATAAAATTATTCATTTCAATCAAATAGAAATCCCCCATTTTCCAGATGTAATGCATCTCACACAATCAAATCTTATAGCCTGAATTGCTCTCCAAGCAGCTGCATTTCAGATATTTAGGAGGGATATTAGTAATTGATCATTATGTTTGGATATGGCACTTTGATCTTCTGAGATGTCATGTACTCTCCCGCGAGTAAAGGCTTTCACAAAGATTGCCTATGCTTCACTCAATCGCATTGCAGTGAGTGACCTTTTGTAAATTTTAAATGAAGGGATTTTAGTTTTCTAGGAAATGAAAAACACCTATCACGGAACGAGTTGACTTCCAGAAATGATGAATGGGGCGTAATTCAATACAGTAAATCATACTCGAGAAAATATTTCAGGTAAAATCATTATATTTAACTAGAATAAAAGACAACTGATCTAGTTGTTCAACGAACTAAAGAATTTTTAATAATTGTCCAATGAACTACCCTTAAAATTCTAAGTACAAATGTTTAAACACACATACTCACAGATATGCATATATATGTTATAATAACGCCCCACCTTTATTAACTGCCTTTGAAAAGCTAACGCGTATTCTGAATTCCTTTCAACCTCAATAAAGCACAACACCTATCTCAAATGGTGACCTGGGAATAACAAACTATGCAATTCTCTTCACTGCACGTGAGAAACAAGTTTTTTATAGACATGAGTAAGAATCACGCGTCTATCTCACCACGTCGTACCTGTTCGGAAAATCTTGCGACGTTGAATCATACTTCCACGTGTTCGATTCTAACCAATTAAAATGATTATAAACTCCTAGCGCCCGCATAGTATTAAAACGTTGAGCAGCGATTTTCCTTTCTTTTTGCCTTGTTCGCTTTCGTTCTGGCACGCGCTCCCTTGTCCGCTTACTGCTTCCTACTATACCATGATGTAAACGTCTTCTGACTTTTCCGACTAATTCCGGTGGCCACTACTGTTGTTTGTGTGTGTCCTGCTGTAAAGGAACCTGTGATTTGCTGGAATGTCTGCAGAATAATCCGGACTAAAATAATGTGCACCTCATCAGTGTTGTGTGGCCCCTTCAATGCCTACCCTCTGTGTTTATTACAGCAACCACGACTACCTGTTTGTGAATCCATCACTTATTCCGTTAAATTCCGTTCGATTTTATATATATATATATATATATATATATATATATATCATTAAAAGGAGAGTTCATCTTAGTGTGGGGCTGTTTTTCCCTGATAGGACTCGGCCCATTACTTTCTGTATATATATATATATATATATATGTCAAGGATTTAGTGGGAAAAGAATGATTATTCTAAATTTAAAGGGGGCTTGGGAATTAAATTATATTCGTGGCGTAATTCGCCTCTAATTGTTCGCATTTCAAGACGCGAATTGGGAAAGGGAAATTCCCTTTTCATTATGTAATCTTGGCGCGCCTCTGGGTTCTGCGGTCGAGGAGGAAACATTTACATTTTAGCCTTGAAAGATGTCTGGTTCAGGCTCTGCGCATGTGCAAGGAGAGTTGGCGCGCGGAGATGCCCGCGAATTTGGTCAGAGCGCGGAATAAAAGTCGATGCTATCAGATGTGTATTTCGCCGCGCCACTAAAAAAGAAATGGCAAATAATGAAATGCGTAGATCTGGAGTGGTCTATATGGAATTGAACTGAATAAATTCTACTTATTGGATACGATGCTGAGTCATCTCTGAGTGAATGCCTTACCTCGATGCCATGGATTATAAAACAAGAAGACTGCAAACGACATAATAGCAGGCAAAAGCCAACGCCTGTCATATATATATATATATGCGTAAAATATATACTTAATCAAAGAAAAGAATGACTTACGATGAATACGTAATATCTCAAACGAGAATAAAAATGATAAAGTACCTCAATTTTGATTAATATTACGTTCATGTACTTTATAAAGACCCTACACCTTTTATTATAGATGAATAACGTATATAGTTAATCATATTAATTATTCATTTTCTGAAATAGTTATTCCATTTGATTTTCTACTGTAATATTTTGAATAGATATTTTTTTTGATTTTCTGAATTTTTTGATCATATAAAAAGATTTTGAGTATATTGAAGTATAAGAAAATGTTTATGAACATTAATCATTTAAAAACTCATACATTACCTAAATACGTACATACAGACAAATACGTATTTATATATATATATATATATATATATATATATATATATATATATATATATATATATATATATATATATATATATATAAACAACGGGTGGTCATAAAGTGCCGATATATGGAACTCTAGCGGCCGTTCCGTTCAACCTATCAAGATAGATTTCACATATAGTTATTCGTAAGTATGAACTTGGGATTCTGGTAACGGCAACACAGTGACGCTTACGGTTACGGTTATAGGTATAGAAATTCGAAATTTTCTATTGGCAAAATACTCAGCGCATGCGAAAACCCTAAAAAACGTTGGAATGGCACGTGTATCAGAAAAAACTGATGTGTAATGCAAGTCCAAAAAACAGCTCTGCGAACGGCCAACAAACACACGATCGCTGTGCACAGAGGAAATTTGCATATGACAGAGGCTAGAAACCAATCAAATAACGCCGTTCGTCAGATATTCAGCGTAGAAAACCGATAAAAAGCTTTCTGATCGTGTTTTTGTTAGCCATTCGCAGAGCTGTTTTTTTTGTGCGTGCATAACGCGTCCGTGTTTTCTGATACACGTACCGTTCCAAAGCTTTTTTAGGGTTTTCGCATGCTCTGAGCATTTTGCGACGGGAAAAATGGGCATTGCTATTTGAAAATTTCGAGTTTCTATACCTATAACCGTAACCGTGAGCGTCACTGTGTTGCCATTCTCAGAATCCCGAGCTCATGCATCTGAATAACTATATTTGAAATCTCATCTCTATAGGTTGGACGGAACGGCCGCTAGAGGTCCATATATATATATATGGACCATATATATATATATATGGTATATATATATATATATATATACATATATATATATATATATATATATATATATATATATATATATATATATATATATATATATTTATATATATATATATATTAGTAGACTCGGCATGGATTCCATACACTGGTTATCCAAGCTGCTTTTTAAATGTGCGATTTGAATGTTTGATTGCGTCATGCTGAAATCGTCCTTATACGGTCTAAAATGCTTCTTTCAAGTATTTATTGATTCAAAAATCTACCTGATGTCTCTAAACGTGCATTTGACCTTTGCAATTAGATATTTATAGAATAAACAGCTATATACTGTGTTTAAAGCATTTAAAAAATTATATTGGGTTTTTCAACGAGTTGTTTCAATATCTACTTTCATCAATACCTATTTTCATGTTTATTCTATATTTTTTGTATTTACATAAAATTATAAAAATCTAGGATATAACGGAATTACAGCTATCTATGGAAATAACAAATACTTCCATCTTTTTTTAACCAACAATGCTATTCAGGTTATTACGATAAAAAATGTTTTACGAGATAATGTTAAAACTATAATGATAAAGAATTCTTGAAAAAATGAGTGGTGTTTTTTTTCAAAATATTATTTTGTAACAAATAACGAAAACTTTTAACGTTCAGTCTGCTTGATATGTGATGATAAGCTCTCAAAATAATGGTAAGCCCTCAGTCTTAAATGAATGTTTAATACAAGTATGTCTAAGTGTATTCCAGTTTTTCTGCATTTACTAAACCTGAAAGAGGAAAACACATCTACAGGCTGAGTTAAACTAGCTTTTCTTAGGTAGACGTGTATTTAAAATGGATATACGTGAATATATACATGAGTATACGTGAATATATACATGAGTATACATGAATATATCCATATGAGTTTTTTCTCGAAATATTTAGAATTCAGTTCAGCGCTAACTGATTTTTTCCGTGTTATATGGATGGTTTCGAATTTTAAAATATAAAATTAAATGAAAACGACATTTTTTATCTCAAAATGTATTTATTAAATAGTATTGAAATATTACTAATAATGTTTTTATTTGGCAAAAACACAAACATATATATATGTGTATATGTATAAACACGAGTACCAACATCTGTGTACTTCAACACATGAACACATGAAAATTACTGTTTGGTAAGTTTCCACAATTAATGGTTTTTATTATAACAAATATAAAGTTACATATGTTAAATTACTGTTTAAATATAAATATTTCTAGCTTAAAACAGAAGACACTTGTAAAGAACCGATTGAAATTAAAAATTTAATAAAAGATAGACGGAAAACAATATCTACAGCACAAATTCTCCACACCGTAATTGGTACGATTAAATTTTGTATTCTTAAAACATTTTGTATCTGAAATTATTTTTTTATTGCTTTAAACTTATGGGTACAAAGTTCTCCTCGAAATTTAGCTTTAACGTATTTTCTGGTCTAATAACTACAGGAACTTTCCTAAAATATAGATAAGAAGTTTTCAGTACAGGACAGAATATTTTTATTTCGTTTGGCTTCATGCATCATATTGGAATGCTGCCAAGAGCAAGCAAAGATAGATTATTTCTCTACCGAACACAGTTATTTATAAACTTTCATTGATCTCAAACATTTTTCAACTTTAATTGCCATTAAACTATCATGGGATAAAATAATAACGGCTTGTTTAAAATATGCATCTCTCCAGTCATAGGGGATTATGTCTACAAAGTGGTTTTTAACTTTTAAGATTTTTGCATACGGGTAAAGAATTGTATATATACGCTGCAAAACGTTTTGAAAGGATAGAAATAAAAATCTATATTTAGATTAATAAGATGTTATTAGAAGTAACATTCTACTTAGTGTTACACAATTTACTAATAATGTTTTTATTTGTCAAAAACATATATATATATATATATATATATATATATATATATATATATAATTAAATATAAAGTGTTACTAATTGTTAACACTTTTTATTTCTTCACGCTTTCCACCTCATTTGAATGTCTGTAAAATTTTCCATTTTCTTAAGACTTGACTCATGACTTAAACAGCAAGTGTTTGTATAAGGTATGAAAATATTTTTGGGATATTTTGACTCCTAAGGTGAATGTTCAAATATGTTCAGTAGTTTATAATGAATATACATGAATTCAGTAGTCTATAATGAAGTTTATATTCACGAGAGAAATTTGTGAAAAACGTACAGAAAAATTGCTGATTCTGGATTAATGTTAAAATATAATAAAACCAGTAATTTAAAACTCTAATTTTGTTCAGAACTTTAACCGTATTTAGCCCATTTTGGCAGATGAAGATATCTAGAATGAGGTTTATTTCAAAGTATGTTACTCACTTTTTTTAATCCTTTGTCATAGCAGGATTTTTCTCTGAACATAAATGTATTTAGAAGCTATGATATTTAGAAAATACATGACATTTATGATTAATGCCACAAAACAACTTCAGCCATATTTATAACGTAATAAAATGAATAGTACTAAAGTATTAAATATTTTATCCTAAATTAATTTAAAATATTAAAGACTATGATAAAAATTACAATTTTTTAAAGAACAACGTCAACGATACTTACAATGTGTTAAAATGAGTTGCACTGAAAAGCAAAATGTTTGATCCCAAGTAAATTTAAGATATTAAAGAATGTCATGGCATTTATAATGTGTTAAATAACACCGTCAACGATATTTATAATGTGTTAAAATGAGTAGGACGGAAATAAAATTTTTTATCCTAAATTAATTTGAAATATTAAGGAACGTCACGATATTTTTGATGTATTAAAGAAAAACGTCAACTATATTTATGATGTACTAAAATGTGTAGAACAGTAAATAAAATTTTTATTCAAAATAAATTTTAAATGTTAAGTAACATCACGATATTTGTCATGTATTAAAGAACAACGTCAACGATATTTATAAAGTATTAAAAATAATATTACTGAAAAATATGTTTGATCTTAAATTACTTCAAAATATTCAAGAATATGACGATATTCAATGTGTTAAAGAACAACGTCAACGATATTTATAATGTGTTAAATGAGTAGTACGGAAAATACAATTTTTTATCCTAAATTGTTTAAAATATTAAGGGAATTCAAGATATTTTTGAAGTATTAAAGAACAAAGTAAACGATATTTTTAATGTATTAAAAATAATAGTACCGAAAAAAAATTTTTTTATCTTAAATTAATTTTTAATATTAAGGAACGTCACGATATTTGTGATGTATTAAAGAAAACGCCAACTATATTTATAATATGTCAAAAGGAATCGTACTGAAAAATAAAATGTTTGATCCTAATTTACTTTAAAATATTAATGAAGTCATAATATTTATAAAGTGTTAAAAAAAAACTTCAAAAATTTTTATAATCTATTCATATGAATAGTATCAAAAAATAAAATGCTTGATCCCGCATTAATTTAAAATATTAAAGAACAACATAATACTTACGATGTATTGAAGGACGTTGTCAACGATATTTAAAATATGTTAAAATGACTGGTACAGAAAATAAAATGCTTGATCTTGAATTAATTTACAATATTAAAGAAGGTCACAATATTTAGAATATATTAAAGAACAACGTCAACGATATTTGTAAAGTGCCACATTAAAATGAGTAATACTGAAAAATAAAATTTTTGATCCTTAATTAATCTAAAATATTAAAGAAATGACGTTGTTCTTCAATATATTTAGAATATATTGAAGAACAACGTCAATGATATTTGTAAAGTGTCACACTAAAATGACTAGTACCGGAAAATAAAATTTTTGATCCTAAATTAATTTAAAATACTATTAAAGAAGGTCACAATATTTAGAATATATTAAAGAACAACGTCACCGATATTTGTAAAGTGTCACATTAAAATGAGTAGTACCGAAAAATAAATTTTTGATCCTAAATTAATTTAAAATAAAGAGGGTCACATTATTTATAATACATTAAAGAAAAACGCCAACGATATTTTTAAAGTGCCAAATTAAAATGAGTAGTAGCGAAAAATAAAATTTTTATTCTAAATTAATTTAAAATATTAAAGCTCACAATATTTAGAATATATTAAAGAAAAAACGTCAGCGATATTTGTAAATGCCACATTAAAATGAGTAGTACCGAAAAATGAAATTTTTTATCCTAAATTAATTTAAATATTAAAGAAGGTCACAATGTTTATAATATTAAAGAACAACATCAATGATATGTGCAGAGTGTCCCATTAAAATGAGTAGTACTGAAAATAAAATTTTGATTCTGAATTAACTTAAAATATGAAGGAATAAAAAATATTATTACATGATGTATTTCATTAGAATTTATAAAAATTGCTCTCATCTATATTCTATCTTTGAATCTCATTTGATTTTTGTAGACATTCTTTTGTTCTCCGTTTATTGCCAAAGACACATGAGTCAGTATACTGTTCAAACGAAGACAAACATATTAATAATAATAATGAGCATTTATGACACTGTTTAAAACCCTTTGACTTTATTCCATCTCCATATCAGACGCAGAAAAGGATTTCTGCGGTCAAAATATGGAACAGTAACTTTATTTGGCAGGGGCCTTTATCTGTATTCTACGACCTCCTGGCACCATTCCAAAGTGACCACTAAACGGAATGCAAGTAAAAATAAAATCAATTTTCCACCCTGCACTCTGAGCTTACTTATTTATGTTTCAGTAAAGTTATTACAGCTATTAGACCGGAAAATAAGTTTCAGTTGCGTTAAATTTTGAAACAATACTTTGTTGCTGTCTATCTGGCATGCGCTCTTTTTTGTTGTTGTTCCCGCCGCTTGCGCCATTGTGGCCACATTAAAATGCTCAAAATGTAGAAGATAAACAACTTTTATGTTTTGGGGATTTTTTTGTTTTGTTTTAGAAATAAAGTGCAATTTTATTATTGCCTACTCCATAGCTCTTTCTTCAAGACAATATGTTTCGCAGTAAAACTGTTTTATGCCTTCTCTCTTCTCGGAAGATGCTAAAATAGTGATGGAAATAAATTTCTTGGATGCAATCAATTCAGTGAAGAAATGCGACTTTCTATTTATGTTTTAAGATTTAAGACTTAAAAAAATATGTTAAATCTTCATTTAATCGTCGAAAATATAAATATTTTGTATTGCAGTAAATACTTTTTAAAAAAGCATAAAAATAGTTTATAAAAAGAAAAATGAATATCCTTTTCAATCCAATTTCGTTGGAATAATTTTGTTGGAAGTCACTGAATTCATCGCTGACTGGATGCAGCAATTCACTGAAGAAATGAGACTTTCTATTTATGTTTTAAAATTAAAGGGAAATAACTGTTAATTTTTATTTAATCTTCGACACTATAGACATTTTGTGTTGCGTTGTCAAATCTTCATTTAATCATCGCAAACATAGATATTTTGTATTGCGCTAAATAATTTTTAAAAAGTTTAATAATAGTTTTAAAAAGGAAAAATGAATATCCTTTTCAATCCAATTTCGTTGGAATAATTTTGTTGGAAGTCACTAAATTCGTCACTGACTGGATGCAACAATTCACTGAAGAAATGAGACTTTCTATTTATGTTTTAAAATTAAAGGAAAAATTGTCAAATTTTCATTTAATCTTCACCACTAAAGACATTTGGTGTTGAAGCAAGTACACTTAAGAAAGAATGCAAATTAGTTCAAAACAGGAAAATATATATATACTCTCCATACATGGAACATTTTTAAGAATAGATTTTAGAAGTCACTTAAATAATATCCGACTGGATGCAATCACTTCAGGGAAGAAATGTGACTTCCTATTTATGTTTTAATATTTAAGAAAAAAACAATTAAAAACTTGAAATCTTCATTTAACCTTCGTTAATAGTGATATTATGTATTGCAGCTAATGCATTTTAAAAAGCATAAAAATAGATGAAAAATAAAACGGTGAAGAAATGAGTCTTTGGCTATATGTTTTATGTTTTAAGATTTTAAAAAATGTGTTTAAAACTGTAAGAAAGCCTTAAAGTAGTTTATAAAAGGGAAAAAATTTATATACTTTTCAATACATAGATAATATTGAAGAATGGTTTTTAGAAGTCGCTGAAATAATCAACGACTGGCAAAAGTTTTCAACATTTTCAAGCGTTGGTTACCTGACCCTATGGCCTATTCAGTATTATCTGATCGATTCCTCGCAAGGCTATAAGTAACAGATAGTTTTATCAATTCAACGACAAAACACAAAAGAAATCATACGGATTGCTCATTTAAATAATATTATATAGTAAATAATGCAATATTATTTCCTTTCTGCTGATTGTCTACTTAGATAGAGTTAGAAAGTAAAATTGCCTAATATTGAAATAGATAATAAACCGAATACATTTTCCACTGTTATTGTACCATTAAAATAAGTCCTCCATATTTTCCCCAAGTTCTAGGATTATTTTAGATATCTAAAATTCATTAAAATAGTTGAAAGTTTATTTCATTTAAGTTTGCAAAGTTTCTTGCCATGCGTCGACATGAATTAATGCTATGTATAGAGAAAAGAACGTTGTAAGAATTTTTCATCTTTTTGAGTACTTTGAGGAAAATATAAGGTAGAATGCTACTTTGTAATATATATATATATATATATATATATATATATATATATATATTATTGTTTCATTTGAAATCTCCTCATGCACCACAAGGTAATATATTTGAAGTTATAAAGAGACATATAATGTCAAATTTGACAATGCACATTGAATCGTTTTTATAGCTTACTTTTAGATAAAATTGTATGATCCGGAATACGTGCTTTCTGCTATTTTACCAGATGTTAATCCTTACATCACGAAGTCATGTAATGATTCTTTTAAATGATCATCTTCAACTCACAGTCATTTATTACTCTTCATAATATACTTTGATCTATATCAACCACTTAATAACGTTTTAACGTATAGGTTAACTCCAATTTTGACTACTATGGGACAAGATTACACACACCCACACACACACACACATACACACACACACATATATATATATATATATATATATATATATATATATATATATATATATATATATATATATATATATATATATACACATATATATACATATATACTATATATATATATACAATATAAACACACCACACACATCATAATCTGTAAAATTTTGATTTCTATGGTCTATTTACAAACTGTTAATTACATTTTGTTTATTAAGCTGAGTTTATAATGAAGCATAATTTCTATTATGTGTGTAAGTGTAATCACATTATTCTCGCTTTTAATAACAATTTATTCATACATACGCAGTTAAAAAATGTATGATTTAATACCATTTTGTGATAGACTGTTCTTAGGATAATTTTAAATACTAAATTTCGAGTTTGATGCTTTTATCCAAAATCTTATTATGATTATTGGAGAGTTTAGTAAGTGTTTATATGTGTAAATTTGAATTGATAAAAATTTATCACAGAATTTTCTCAATGATATTAAGTCCACATCTATGAAAGAAGCCTTCAATAGCACATTTCTTACTTAGCATTCTGAATGAATATAATGTACATTTCCTGGCAATTTTAATCGTAAATTCTTAATTTTGCTTGTTTAGGTCAAGATATTGCGAGAATTATTTGCCTGATATAAGAATTTAAAAAGAAAAAAAGTATAAAAAAATGCAATCCTGTATTTTGAAAATATCCTAAATACCACAGATAATATTTGTATTTCTGGGTTTACCCTGATACCCATTTCTGTCACATTTCTTTCTTCGCCTAATTTATTATCTCACATCTCACATTTACTCTCAAATTTTTTGTCGCATTCCAAAGGGGGGAACAAACGAAGAATTTCATATTCCATGGAATGTTTCTCCTTTAACCATTCATTAATAGTTTAATGAAAGGGTTAATCTCGTTTCCTTTTTCTTTCGTATGAGGGAAAGGCGGACACAAAATTAATTTTAAGATTTTTGTATTAACATAATATTTTAATGAAAGGCCTGAAAGTTAATTAAGAATGAGTTCTACCCTGGAAAAAAAGAAAATTTTCGCTTGCAGTCCTTTAATTAAAACCGGCGGAATTAAATGACTTTAAGATATTAAGAGTGACACTAGGAATGGAATGAAAAATACATTTATAACGTGTTGAAAGATTTTAATGCTCTTAAGGTTTGAACAGTGTTGAGTTTTTGGATGAATTTTTATGAATACTCTCAGGGAATATTAACGTGGTGTTGAAAAAGAAATGAAAACAACTTGCAATACGACGAAACACTTAATTTTAGACGTTAGTAGAGTGTATGACCATACTTTGGTATATATCACATCCTAAATTTTCCAGAAAATCTACATTCTTATATAGAGAATGACGAAACACTTAATTAAGACGTTAATAGAGTGTATAGCCATCCTTTGGTATATATCACGGTTTTAAATCTCTCAAAAATAGAGTTACACCTACATAGAGAACAAAGACACATTTAAATTTAGACGTTAATAGAGAAGATGATCATTCTTTGGTACATATCACAGCTTTAATTTTCCCCAAATTAGACATTCTTATATAGAGAATGACGAAACACTTAATTCAAGACGTTAATAGAGTGTATGACCATCCTTTGGTATAATCACAATTTTAAATCTCTCAAAAATAGAGTTACACTTACATAGAGAACAAACGAAACATTTAATTTAGACGTTAATAGAGTGTATGACCACCCTTTATTACATATCACAGCTTCAATTCTCCCCAAAATAGACATTATTATATAGAGAATGACGTAACACTTAATTAAGACGTTAATAGAGGCATGATCATCCTTTGTATATATCACAGCTTTTATTCTCCCCAAAGGAGACATGCTTATGTAAAGAACGACGAAACACTTAATTTAAGACGTTTATAGATTATATGACCATTCTTTAGCATAAATAACATATTTTACTCGCAAATATAGAGTATATAGTAACTCTATATTTGCGACAAATATAGAGTTACTATATAACTCTATATTTACAATATAATACAAGTCATATTATTGCTCTATATAAGTAACTTGTATATATTGTATATAGATAACGACCGAAACAAACTGTTGAAGATAATAGAGTGTTTGACCATCCTTTGATATGTATCCCAAGTTTAACACTAGCAAAATATAGTTACACATACATAGAGAACAACAAACACTTAATTTTAGACATTGATAGAGTGTATTCTCATCCTTTGGTACATATCACCGCTTTAATTCTCCCGAAATAACGTTTTATCGAGAAACCCGAAACATTTAATATTAGGCGTTAACAGAGAGTATGATCATCCTTTGGTATACATCCCAGTTTTAACTCTCTCGAAAATGAGTTATATAGAGAACAGCGAACGCTTAATTTTAGACATTGACACTGGTGTAATGACCATAGCTTTGTTTAGATACTACAGCATTATCTCTCGCAAAAATTGAGTTATACTTATATAGAGAACGACGAAATGGCAAATTTTAGACGTTAAACAAGTGCATGACATCTTTGATATTTATTGCAGCCTTAAATCTACCGATCATAAAGTTATTCTCCACACAGAGAACGACCCAAAACGCTTATTTTTAGACTCAGAAAAGATCAAATTGGTTAATGTACAATTTTCAACTTTTCGAAACGATTAACTGCTGTTATTTAGCAGATAGGTATGCAAGACTTTCGAACTCTGTTATTTTTTAGAATTTGATTAATACTACACGTAAAACAATGCAGAAAAATATGTACTTCCCGGGGAGATCAGTTGATCAGCTGAGGTTTAATTTTTGCATGGCGTGCAGTAACCCTTTGGAATGTTACAAAATGCTTTTATCGATAAATCATTCAGACTGACGTTCATAAATGAACGAAATTAAAAAAATTGAAACACTTTACAGTTCATGTATACGGGTAATTAAATATTACACGATGATAAATTGATATATATATATGTATGTATGTGTGTGTGTGTACGTACATATGTATGTGTATGTATGTATATAAGCATATTTATGTGACAAGATTTCATTGATCAGTAAACTCTCATGTGATTTATACACCGGATGCGTTTTTTTTTAAGGTAAGTGCCTGTTCTAAAGATAAGCGAAACGAACAAAAGAACTCCAAATCTCAAAGGACAT
This sequence comes from Dolomedes plantarius, assembly GCA_907164885.2. Classification (NCBI taxonomy): domain Eukaryota; kingdom Metazoa; phylum Arthropoda; class Arachnida; order Araneae; family Dolomedidae; genus Dolomedes; species Dolomedes plantarius. Next base: position 77,894,507 of record OU015493.1, on the reverse strand, counting down.
GTCCAGTAATCGAAATATCATGTTCTCACACTGGTTCTAAAATGATCATCAAGTTTTATTCCCGTCAAAAGCCTTAAAAGTTCTTGTGACACTATAAAAATAAGCGTCGGATTTTCTAAAAATTCGCGGAAATCGATAAATTTTTTTTTCTTATAAAACTACCCTTGTCTTAAAATTTGATAATCTAAGCAGGTGAAAAGGCAATATTAGAAAGGAGGAATTTTTTTTTTCACTCTATGTGCATTAAATTTCAAGAAATATTACAATACACAAGAAATGAAATTTCAGCTAAATAGAATTCACTGTTATTAAAAAAAAACTTCCAATTATTTTTAAAACTTGTATTATATTGTATATTGATTTTTATATAAAACACAATTTTGCTATCTAATGTTAAATATTTTGCAATTTATTTCAATATTTCATTTAGTTTTGCGTTGAAATGCAAATAACGTTTAATTGACTATGTTAATACATTTTGAATTCTCAAACCCTTCAATTATATATAACTTCAGAAATTCTCGCGTGATTCTATTATTAATAATTCCAATATTAATTACTTCACTATATTCATCCTTTTAATTCCCATACTAATAATTCTCTAAATTAAATAATATTTTATTAATCTGTTGTTTGGGTCTTACAGAAGCAAATACAATGTAGAGCTTGTGAGACAAACCAAATCATTCAAGCAAAAACAAACTAAAATATTGAAATAAAGTGGGAGATTTTCAACAAGCGACAGTAAATTTTGCTTTATATAAAATCAACTGTGTTTTCATTTAATGTAAGTTTCAAAAAACTATTGTGGGTGAATTATTTGTCAACGGGAATTAATAAAATTTTCAGTACAAAAAAATTTTAATTAGTTTTAAGTTTTATCACTTCTGTATTATAACATTTCTTACAGAGTTGATATAAGTAGAGAGTGAAAAAAATGCACTCCTTTCAAGTCTGCCTTTTACAAGAAATTGCTTTAAATTACCTATTAACAAATATTAGGGGTAGTTTTATAACAAATACCTTATTAATTCTAGAATTTTTTAAGAATCCTACGCAATGGATTCATTTATTTAGCAAATTATATATATATATATATATTATATAGAACATGTCTATAATCGTGAGGAATTTTTTTTATCTATTTTTCTGCAGAAGTCATAAATGTAAGCTGTATTTAAAGTCTGCATACATCTGGGTATTAATCTTACGGTTTTATAGTTTCCATTCTTAGATATTTTATTAAACATCATAAACCATAAAACCCCGACTTTAATATCTGCATGCTTCGCACGGGTAATTAAAATCTCATAATAACATCGGCTTTAAATAGAACCAATACGGATCATAAACATTTCCTTCAAAAGTTTTATTAATTTAGAAACATTAACGTCATACCATGTGTTCAGATTCACGCCACTTTCAAATGACCATGTATTGAAAATATTTTCTTCCTTACCTAAATAGAGGGGAAAAAAAGAAATTAATTATTTACATAAAAAATCGTAGAGATAATGGTGTAGAAAAAGCAGCGAGAGTCAATTAAAGCAGATAGTTTGAACTTGCGAAGAATTTCACGAAAAGGATTAAAATAGGCTTATTGCAAAAAAATAAACAGAGCTAATAAATTTCAATTGTAAATAATATATATATATATATATATATACAAAAATACATATACATAAAGCGTACAGATGAATTCTTTTATTTAGTAAAATTTAAAAAATAAATTGCATCCATGGTTTATATACACTGATTTACATACGTATTATAAAATTGCAAATATATCCTGGAATTTCTCAAACACTGACCTTTTATACAGATATTCTTCTCTTGAATAAAATGTAATTGCCGGATATAAAAACATTTAATCTAATCTCATTTAATTTTCCAAAAATGTGTTGAGGAAAATAATGCATTTTATTCCAGTACCCCTGTTAAAATAATACTGTTATAAATAATTTCAATTTACTGAAGCAGAGTGATGAAATTGATATTTTCGAGAGGATATGATGGTTATTTAGAAATTTCAGTGTGAGAATAATGTTCAGTTGTTGATTTTCCACTCAATTTAAAATATAATAGACTAAATATCTAAACACTTACAATTTTATTTGTTTGATAAGTTTGTAGGAAATATAATTAAATTATATACGAATAGATACCAGAAATGTAACTCACGGATATTGAAATTAAAACTCTATCCATTCTACTCTACAAGAATATTTATAGCATTTTCATAATTTAAACGTCTAGTGAACATAACAGATGGTATTCAGGATTGTGTTTGTATTTATTCCACGATTATACCTTTATATTCAGATTATATTTTGAATTAAAAATGCAATAATAATAATTTGAATGCATTAGGAATCCTCTAAGTTACATTCTCTAAGTTAGGTTATTGGACTGAAAAAAATCGGATATTTATATTAAATATATAAAAACTTGTTTTATCTACTTTTTTCCCAATGGTTACCCAATCCTGTCAAGCGTTTTTCCACAAGTTTCATTTAAGTATTAATATTCCTGTATGAGATTTACCAAGTTAATAAGAAAAAATACACTTTCAACAGTAGTATTTCCATTTTTAATTGTAAATAATGTTTAAAGAAAAAAGTGAGAGAAATAATATTTCAGGAATCTATTTATACTTCCTGATTCAAATTATTTAGTAATGATTTGAAATCTTTTGCATTTGAGATAATTAAAGCGTTATATTTTTTACAGTGTTTGCGTTCTCTAACCAAATACAAAGAAAACAAAATATTAAATACCACAGAGCATTATATCTGAACACAAGGTTTTTCATCAAGTTTGAATGGAATACAACTACAGGAAACTATTTAAGGTAAATTAAAAAAAAATGTGTTTAACTTTAGGATTTGCTCATACAAGCGTTTTATTGTAATACATATATGTTGATTTAGGCTTAACCGAAGACTATCTTATACTACTTTCTGTCACAATCAAGAATGGCTCAATTACTCAAATTCAAACTTGTATGACAAATCTAACGTCAGAGAATTATATCTCAACAAATGTTTTGTTGTTCAATTTTTCCATAAATACTTGTGCATGGAAAAATTTAAGGTAAACTATGAATAAAACTGATTTATCTTCGCGTTTTGCTCATGCAAGCTTTTAAGTGTAATACGTAACCTCAGGCTTAATCGAAGACTATCTTGCAGTACTTTCTGCTATAATGAAGAACGACTCAAATTACTGCATAACTTTGTCTTCCAGAAAGAATGATGCGTCTTCATCAATAGTAACAAAAGCAATTGTCGTGAAAAATCCATATAAAAAAAGAGCAGTGTTTAAACATTTTTACATTACCTCTGAAAATCATAATTCACGAGATAAGAGAAACATGAAAGGGAAATTGAAGGGATACCTGAGTACGGTTTTATCATAAACTATCTAACATTTGAGTATTATTTCGGTCCTTTCTGAAGATGAGTAATAGTTTCTTTGAAAATACACCATTACGTACTGTATAATTATACTCCCCCGGGCGACATTAAGGAATTGCTTTAACTGCAGGATTCAAAACGCTCAAGGAAACGTTCCTGGAAGAAATGTGCTTCCTCGACTAAAAATAGTAACTTCAAAACAATTTAGAACTTGTAAGAGCGAAGTAATCAATATTGAAATTTAACGATTCGAGTGAAAAAGAAGTGAGGGTGTATTTTACTGTTTCACTAGTGCTTGTAACAGTTATAAGGACGCGGCGGAAGTGTGGGAGTGTGTAAATGGTTTGTACTTTTTTGTTCAGTTTAAGATGGGATATTTGTGACATTTTTTTTGGATATAAATTTCTCTTTACAACTTTGCTTGTTAAGGCAAGGAATATTTGGATATTTGTCGATATGAAAATGGAAGTTTAAAGTTAATAATTAACAGGTAAGTATAGACATTTACTGGCAAGTATAGGGTGGGGGTCCCAAATATCGCCCTGTGGCCTAATATCGACTACTCGTTTTCCAAAGTATGATTCGCGCTATGTATGAGAAAATGCAGTAACGTCTTAGTTCTGGGTTTGTAAGCAACAGCGGGGATAGCGACAACGCTCTTATCACTGACATCAGAAACTATATGGCGTCTGAATTTGTTTTGGCTGTTGCCGTCGTAATTTTGGCTCCAAAGAATAAGAATCCAGTGAATAACCAGGTAGATGCATCCAATTCTAATTTTGCTTATACCCATTTGAAACTGCAATAAACAGAGACTTTTTAGCAACGCCTTTTAACAGGTGCTCCTAATTTCGTCTGGTAGCTGGGTAGTAGGACAGATGTAGGCGATATAAAGAACCACTCTGGGGGTTCACTGGAATTTCAATTTTTCCAATTTAGCTACATAACTTAAAAACTGGCACTGGTTTTGGAGATGGTTGATCTCAGGATACCAAAGGAAATAATTCTAGGGGTGTTCTTTTGAGTTTCCAGCCAAATCAAAAACTAAAAGTGGATGAAATGTCGAAAAAAATTAGAGTAGGCGATATTTGGGACACCTACTCTATGTGACTGCAGTTTAGGTAAGAGTTGAATAGATTACACTATAAGAGGTAAGTAATCAATACGCAATTTAACAATCGTGTGAAAAAAGAGTAAGGGGTGATTTTACTGTTCTCAAATACATGTAACAGTTTAAAGGGGGGAAATAAGCGTGGGAGTGTGTAAACGGCAATGAACGGTCCCCTCTCATTTGAATAAGCTGAGAAATTTTGGCATAACGCAAGGAATATTTTGAACATTAAGGAATATTGAAAGATTCAACATGACTTTACCCTTAAGAGATAAATATAAGATATTTACAGATAAATAAGTATATGGACTGCAGTATAGGCAATAGCTGAATTGATTACAATGTAACAAATCAAAGAAATCAATACTGAAATTAAACAATTCAAGTGAAAGGAGTATTTGTTGTGATGATAATTAATAGTTTTGGAAGTGATTAAAGTTAATATTAATATCGGGTATTCAGATAAATAAATTAGTAAAGTAAGTAAGTAAGTAAATTTTAGTAACGATTGTGCTTTGTTTTAATAAAGTTATTAAGCCTCTGCTATATATGTAAGGGTTATACTTGTGGTGATCAGATATTAATTGATTTGATTAATGTCATTGCATTTGGAGAAGTGTGCGCAAGTTTCTCTAAATGTTTTGACATTGAGAAGAATTAAGTTTGAAATAGATCATCACGGGTTATACCTTATTGTTAATATTGATAAATTAATAAGCCTTATTTTGAAATAATTGTGAGGTGGCTGGTACGCTGGTGAATTTTTGGGTTTTTTATTAAATGAATGAATACAAAAATATAGTGTGTCTTTTCTTTTAAAGTTAAATCCTTCCTTTTGAGAACCCCTTTTTGTCAGTTGATCGTAAACTGAAACATCCGATAGCGACTGGTCACGGACACCCTCCCCTTCGGGACGTTTGGAATGTTGATGAGCCAAGCAGATACGAATGCGCTCCCTACGCGGTTGAATACAGTGGCTTGTAGATGGCGGCGTTTTCAAGGAGGAAAAATGTAATAAAAAATTATTATGTGAAATAAGAAAATGAAAAAATCAACAATGAGTCGGAGAGGAGATTCCTTCGGCTAATTCCGAATTTCAGCGTTTTCCTCGTCCGGGATTGACGGAGCGGATTGGACCTTCTTACTTTCCGCGGAATAGAAAGTGAAAAAAGGAGCGTCAACTCGGGGGCGGAGGGTGCAAGTGGACACAGAGGGGGAGAGGCGAGCGAAGAGGCTGGGAGCTGACCCCAGTGCCTTGATAAAAAGATGATGGCTGTACGGAAAGGTCCGACGACGTTCATGTCTTGGCGTCATGCACGCTTTAGAAAATGGCGTTAAGGCTCCCCTCATGACTTCTTTAAATAATAGTGGTTTTTTTTGTGCTGCAGCATTTTAACTGGGTAATATGATTTTAATTTCCTTTTTTTTTGGTTTACTGAATTTTTCTATAGTTTTACTTTTGTTTTTTTCTCATCACTTTTTCATTTAGAATGGTTTTTTTTGATTCGCCAGCCACTTCACTTATTTGTATTGTTTTTATTGATAATTATTTTTATTATGGAGAGTAGAACTCATTTAAACGAAATTGTATTTTATTCATTTGAATTTGGTTGTCAGAATAATGTTAAGAAGATCTGGAGATAATGAGTTTGTTTGTTATAATGTCAGAGAAATTGTTAAATAAATTGTTATTTTTAGATTGTAAAGTGGTGTCATGTCGGTCCTTGCCTTTTTAGTAAATTTTCTGATTTTCAGCTTTAGGTTTTATTGTATTTCAGCAGATATGAAACTTTTTCTTTTAGGTGAAATAATTTTATTTTCTAGGTGTTCTCCAAGGTTAAGTAAATTTATTAGAGTTAATTTTTCCTTTCCTTTTGGCTCATTAATCACCACAGTTATGCAGACAGTAATGAACCTAGGGTAAATTTTAATTAATTATTATGGGTTATTGCTACACACAACGCAACTTACCATCTATCTTAAAATGTACTAACCACTAACGGCCAAGGCAAATATTGTTGTATTTAAATTTAACGTGAAGCCCCACCTTAATTAGTAAGTTTATTCCTACTCTCATTAATTAATATATTAATTAGCAATATAATATTAATAAGTTTAAAATAAAAACCCAATAACAATGTTCGTTGCCACAGTCTTTTATGGTTTCACAAATAATGTAACAGTTTACTTGTGCAAGGATCCTGCCAAGTGTGGAGCATGTAATTTTTTTTTAATTAAGAGAAGAAATTTTGACATTTTATGGGATAAATTCTCGATACAACTTTTGCCCTTGAAAGAAAAAGAATATTGAAAATGTATTTAAAAAGACATATTTAAAAATATAATATCATTTAAAAAACACATTTAAAATCTTCTAAATATAAGATTTACTACTAACACATAAGTGTAAGTCCTTTACAAATAAGTATATGTGACTGGCGTTTACGGCGAAAGTTGAAATGATTACATTGTAACAAAAAACAAGAGAAGATTTTCTTTCCTTTGGAATTCTTATACATCCCTAAACCAACTTTACAACACTATTTAGAAACATTAGGAAGTTGTGAGACATTTCATTCTTTAATTTAACGTATAAAACGTACAATAAATCTCTTTGCAATAAAAAAAACAGTACAAAGACGATCACTGCTTTCGCAAAGAAGTTACCGCCTTAATAATTACCTTTAATAAATAGTTCGTAAAATTTTAAAAAGGTTTTAAACCAAAAAAATCTCGATTTTAAGCAGAACCTAATTGAAAACAGATGCCCCATGTTGTCCATATTCAAAAAAACACACGCTACATTTTTTCCCCATTCCTTTCGAAATAGGTATTATTTTGTATTACTAAAGCTGTAGTAAACATTTTCAGTATACACTGTTTTGATTTCCATTGTTGATTATTTTAAATATTGCATTGCATATAAATTTTTAAAAAAATGACATTTATAACAATGAGCTTTTGAACAAATTCTACACATCAAAACCCCGTAATAAGGACTTCATATTTTGTTTCCATTAAAAAAATACTTTTATTAGAAGAAATTAACATTTATTTAATGAGATTATTAATGTTTTACATATTAAGTCAAATTTGTCTTTTCTCAAAGCTTTTTTTTTTTCTAGATTTTTTTAACTTACTTAATTCCATTTTCTTTTTAATTATTCTTCTCATGTATTCTTTTCTTCGAGTTAATTTTCGATGAAAGGATAATTTGATTCAAATTCATTCTCTCGGCCTAAGGAATTTATTTAGAGGAAATGCAAAACTCGGGCTTTATGGAAACTTCGCAAAAAATATGTCGAGTTAAAAAAAAACATTTGAATAAGAAGATACTAAAGCGACTAAAAAAACCAATGCACATATAGAAATGTCGAAGAAAATAGTAATTGCTAATGAAATTTGTGAAAACAAAAACATCAGTTTTCATAAATTAGTATGAAATAAGCAGATTTCATTACAAATGTTTAGGACGCTAAATTTTTCCTTTAATACAATATTTTAATTACACATCCAAAATCCCTACTTTATCAAAAATTGTGGAAGGATAGATAAAATTTATAGGAGGATATTGTAGGAATATTGTAGAAAGAACAACAAACATACACAATATATATATATATATATATATATATATATTAATATATATCTATATATATATATATATATATATATATATAAATATTAATTATCAAATCTGCTTACATCATATATATTCATAGAAACGTATTTTTCCTACGTCTATAAATCCATAATACTTACAATAATTTCAAAATAATGTCTGTTATATTTTTTGACATTTTGATTTCAGTATGGTTGTTGAACTTAAATTGATGTTGATGTGTAAAATTGTATTGACTGAGCATTGGAAAATAATTTATAATGTTTTACTCAAACTTACATTTTGAGTTACATAAATGGTCTTAAATACTTCAAAAACCAGCAGTTGAAAACGCCAGATGTCGCAAGACCAAAAGGAAACTAAGAAATAATTTAAAACTTCTTTATTGTTTTCAAAACGTTTTCCTTCAAAATATATGAGAAATGGATCACAGAGTTGTCTCTGGAAAAATTTAGTGCTCTGTTTACTTGCTTTAGTCTTGTTCTTTATGATTTAATTACTTACGAAAGAAAGAAGAACATTTTGATGATTGTCTCAAGTATTCAGATATCTGAGACTAGTCTATAAATATCTCGAAATTATTTTAAATAACTGTAATTATCAAATTATTGTAAGAAGCATTTTCCCTATAATTAATCTGCGAGACATATGACATTGGTTAATAATTAATCCTATTCTATAAAAACATGCTGTTGTTGTTTTCCTTTGGTGCCACTGGAAATTACAAGAAGTAGCGCACGCAAGCTTTGCATTATTACTTCTGAAAGCATCTCGTACAGTAAATTTTCTTAATTGTGCTTCTGAATGATTAAGAATTTTTATGGAAACAAACTTTCAGTAATCAATATAAAGTATTCTTTACAATGCTAATTATCTTAGTGTTTTACCATATTACTTGGGAAGAAAATGTTAAGTCTTGAGGAAAATAAAACTAATTCTTGCGGAATACCGTACTAGGTTAAAACCTTTGTTTTGATATTCTGTTTCACAATTTTAAATATTATATGGGTTTGTCAGTGTTAATTTATTTTGGAGGTATTTGAATCAATGTCATTTGACCATCCACCATTATTTAAAAATTTCAATTAATATAAAATGTTGTTTACATTACACCACATAAACAACTGGAAAATTGAAGAATTCCTAATATATTTTACCACAGTAGGTCAAATTTAACCCTTACGTCGGCTCATCGGTCTAGGAGACCGTTGTTGCAGCTGTTCTGAAGGGTGGGGTGGTGGTGGGGGTGATCAGACTGTTGAGGGATTCTCAGTTTTTCAGTCGGGTCCTGACCTTCAAGTTCTTCACATCGGAGATTTTCGCCCGCTCGTATTTTGTCGGTAAATTTTGTCGGTAAACAGTCGGTCTTCTGGACCGATGAGCCTTCAACTGTTAAATTTTTGCCGGTATGACATATATATATATATATATATATATATATATATATATATATATATATATATATATATATATATATATATATATATATATAAAGAAAAGCATTCATTTTTACTTGAATCAAATACATAGATAGGAAAACTATTACGATACAGCATTTTTATCAGTAACATCTAACTACATTATTATTTACGATTAGTGATAAGAAAATACTGTCAAACAATCTCACGAGTTAAACAACAAAATTATTTTGGCATTTTGACAAGACACCTTTCGTTACGCCCTTCATAGCTTCCTTTTCTCTATGTAGAACTCTGATCTTAGCCCTTAACGCCCTAATCTTTAGTGATTTTAGCCTGACACTACCAGGTTAATATTTCTAGATTAAATAATAGCGAATAATCCCAAGCAAAAAGGTTAGGTACTTGTAGCCGTCGACATAAACAATGACGGATTAAAAGCCATAATTCTAACTTATATACCTAAGAAAAGATGGTACACGAATGTGTTTTTATATGAGAATATCATGTAAAGAAAGAAAAAGATGATAAAGGTTATGTTCCGATCATGAAGTACGAAACTGCAAATGATTATATCTGAAAACATTGTTATTATCTATATTAAGAAATAATAAGAATGTTTTCTTATCCCATGAAAAACTGGTAAAGCACTTTTTATTCTGGTGTTCATTAAGAAATGTTTTTGGAATATTTTTAGCCCGTGTTAAATATTTTTGTACTTCTTTTATTTTAAGTCTGTTTTTTTAATTTTATTATGACGGTTAAATTCACTCACCTTTGTTCTTTAATTTTCCTTAATCATATATTTATATTTATTCTTTTCTGATTCTGAGTTTTACAATACCCCTCCAACGTTTTTCTATTTTAGGAATTACATCGTTCTGTTGTGGTACAGGAGGTTGACATAGCTATACGGCAAGTAGTTAATCGTCATGTGACGCTGAAATCGAAATTCGAAATGCTTATGGTTTTAGTTTATTATAGGGAATATCTATAATTACTTACCTTTCAGTTTGAACTTTCCTTAGCGTTAGTGCTTCTATATCTCTATTTTTTTCATCGTTTTTCAACTACTAGAAACTATTGATGTATAAAATAATGACAAAACATTTTACCTCAGGAGATGAAATTAAATTTATATATATATATATATATATATATATATATATATATATATATATATATATATTATATATATATATATATATATATATATATATATATATATTATTTATTTATTTATTTATTTATTATATATCTATATATTTATATATTATTAGGCTTAGCTAAATTGTAAGCATACATAAATCTCCTAGAGTCCAGTTTAAAAAGACCGGATACCTTCTACCTGTCATCAGACATTAAGTTCGGGTCTCGCATTTACTATAAGGGAGACGTCAGTAATGTCACATTACGGAGGAGATTTAAAATGGGAAACTTCTTTCTGTTTGCTCATAAGGAACACGCGTAAGGAATTTAACGATTGGATGTGGCAATTTAATCCCGCGGGACTAGGGGCATTCTCTCCGCGGAAAGACCTGCTCTCAGGAAGATTGTCCGTGGACAGCCCCGAAGCATTCCTTTCGAATAACATTAAATTATAGATGAATGGAGTCATTTCTCAGGGACGGTTTCAACAGCTCCCAGTTAAAAGGAAAAAAACATTACGGAAAGAAATAAGAACTCTTCAATTATGGTGAATCGCGGAGTGTTAAGCATATATATATATATATATATATATATATATATATATATATATATATATTTATTTGTTAATTCACATTATGTGTAAGAGTTACATGGATATTTCCTTAATTTACAAACTAGTTCTCAAATTTCTGCAACGGAATTAGAGAATCTGGAAGGAAATTGTCTGGACGGAAAATTGTCTTTTAATTTGATAATTTGTTCCTCGGGCATAATCCACGATAGTAATCAAATGTTTATTTCCAAAGGTTTATATCGATGTCTTTCATGCTATTTTTTTTAGATTGTAGTTATTTTTTGAAATCATTTCTTAATAAAATTGCATTGCTTACAAGATTTATGAAGAAGATGCATTGAATTTTTTGTACTCTAGTTTCGCAGTTGACGATCATTTGAAGTGTACTTTAAATGTAAACAATCTTTTCATATCATGGGAGACGTAACGTAACGTAAGCGTTTTGGAACGTAATATACTCGGCCTACGATATAGATCAGGAATCTTATAAACTAATTTTTGGGGCATGAAATAACACAATCAAAACTGTCTCTACGCACAGGTTTTTTCGGTTATAAGCACACACATCACTTTTAAATTTATTTGAACATATTGTCTTTATGTTCGATGATAAAAAAATCCTATGCCTTTACGTCTTTATTCCTCTTCTTATAACTTTTTTGATGATATGTTTAGGCAAACTTAAAATTATTTTCCAGAGTTGCAAAATGGAGGACAACTTAGCCATGCATATTCATAGGAAAATTCTTGGTAACTATACTTAACTATTAAATGACAGTAGCAACAAAACTTAGCGCATTCAAAACTGAGGCAAGTCAATATTGATAGATTTTTATCAACGATGTCAGTATGTCGCCTGAAGACATTTCGGCAACTTGGGAAAATTGCATAATAAATGAATTGCTCCAGGTTGATTGATCAGTTCAACTACTTTTCTTAAACTCAGTTTAGTTTGCGACGAGTTCGACGTTCTTCTTTGAAATGATTTCTAATAATTCAAATCTAATGCTTAAAGTGATTATCAAATAATGAACAATATGATTAGAACAAAATGAAATATTATTAACGTAACTTTAATAAAGTATTGTTCAATTAATCGCCGTTAATAATCATTTGCTAGCTTCAGAGCTGGGGATAATTGTTTTGCTCGGAATTTTCTCAAACTGCCGTTGAAATTTAAGACAAAGAAATTCGACTGTAGCATGAAACATGTAATTGATATAAGATAATTGGAATAGTAAATTACCAGCCTTAGGGTCATCAAATATTTCATTACTAGCTCCAGAAAAGCGAAAATATTTATAAACAAATTAATCCGCAGGAAGGCATGGAAAATGAGGAATTTGGTTCCTATCTTGCATTTCTAATAACTTTATACTTGAAAATGGCTGCATGATAAAATTTTCAAAAGAAATAGCGATGCATTTGTACTGCAACAACATATATGACTTCAATTGATTGTTGGCATTGTTAGGAACTGTAGTATACAACCAGAATAAACTTGATATCCTAGAGTCATAGAAAATATTTCCCAGCACTATAATGAAATATTTTTTTAATCTTCTTAAATATAAGTGAAAATTAAATTTCTCGACCATTGTAAATAACTAATTGTGAAATAAAACAGCTTAGTTACAAAACTGTTATCTTTTTTTTTAATACAGTTGGTGAAGATGTCCCCACTTTTCGCATCAAGCTCATACTAGAGCTCATGATAGAACGTTCAAGCCATTTTAGAGTTCAGCAATATCTTAGAAATTCGATATCCCAGTAGAATATACAGATATTTCAGTCCTTTTCATACCTTGGAATGGTAGTGAAATTGATGACCAAAAACAAACCATAATCTTGTCCAGGGCTGCTAGTGTAGATAAAATAACCCTTCTGTCAACTTGCAAACAAGGTACTGCGCCGTGAGACCAACTGGCAGAAAAAGAGTAAACCCTAAAGGGGACTTCAACATGTCGATACACCCTTAGAGTATGCAGAAATTTTCAATTCCCTTTTTCACCTCAGAATGGAAATAAAATGGATGACCCAAAACAGACCGCGATCAATCCCAGGGCTGCAAGTTAGATAAAGCAAGCCTTCTGTCAATTAGTTAACAAGGTATATCGCCCCGTGAGACCAACACGCAGAAAAAAGAGTAGCCCTAGAGGACAATCCATGTCGATCCAAATCTTGTTCAACTCGAAAACATAAATAAGGGTAAAAGCGTAATGGTTGTTCAGGGTCAGAAATGAACGCGAGAAAGATGTTTCTGGCCTTCCTAGACTAAGAATTTTCGCTAATGGCCACAGGAAGACACAGAAAGAGATTTTCTGGATGATATAAGAAAGTTCAGCATTAGGATTCATTTAAGGCCGTTGTGAATGACATTCGCAAACTTTTCCGTCTGTAACATATGGAAAAATATTTAAAAAATTTTTATTTTTTAAATATTTATCAATTTCGTTGGAAATCGAAATCTGTATGTGTAAAAATTTATGAAGTATTAATATTAAGTAAGGTTTTTCTTCTTTCCAGTTGTAGATTTTGTTTTTTCAAAATTTTCGTTTTAATGCCTTTTGTTATGATCCGCCTTCGACATTTTTTGGAAACTGTCTTTATGAGTAACCCTATTTTTCCAAACATAATGATTAATTAAAACTAGGTAACAGGCTTAAAGAATTTTTATAGCGATAAAGCATATTGGAAATTTCATAAATTTCGTGATACAGAGAATTTGTGCCAAATGTTTTACCTATAATATTTCCAAGAGTTTTGTTGTTATATTTCTTTCCCTATTAAAAATTTGTCAGAATTATATATGTTTATACTGAACAGAAATTATAATTATGAAGACGTAAGTGAGAAATTTTATCAACTCGAATTCCTTTGTGAAAAAACTTCACTTGGAAATTTTGGGCGAGAGATAATTGTCATACAAAGCAAAATTTAACAAACTTGGTTCATGAACTGAACAACATTTAATTCCTTCTTTTACGCATCTTGATGAACAAAGAATATTTATTCTATGTTGAAAATCCCTTTCTTAGTGGACCTCTGTTCTTAATGTGTTTTAACGACTTATATTATAAAATAGATAATATAGTATTAGCTCGGGTACGTTATATATATATGCTTAACTTTTACACACATTTTTAAAGAAATTTTACGATTATGCTGGAGAATATACTTTGAAATTAGTATATTAAATAAATATGTATTTGAGTCCTGCTTTTTCTACCTATTTCTTCATTAAGCATTGTATTGCACAAAAAATATTTTTTCGATGCCGAAGATCTCTTTTTCAGTGGACTTAAACTCTTAACCTGTTTTAGAACACATATATTATCAAGATTTATAATGCTTACAAACTTTGGGAAACTATGTTTAAGATTTAAAACTGTTGCATTCATCTATTCCTATTCATAAATAATATTTGCGTATTTGTAATAGACAAAAAAAATAGAAGCTTCTTAAATCTAATTTAACTTTCTACAAACTGTACATTTTAAGTAAGTGAAAATATTGTTTATCAAAACGCCATATCTTTGTTTATTTTACATAGTGCAAGTAAAGAGAGATAATTAAGACCTAATTATACAATTTTATTTTAATTTATCACTTCTTTTCATTATACACTACGTTCTACATCTTAACAAAGTGACAAACGTTTACATTGTAAGAAAGCTTCGAGCCCCATATTGTTTAACTCTACTACATTTACAAATAGGCTGAATTCCGTCCTTTCTTTGATATCTACGAAACAGTTTCCTTTAATGTAGTTTAGTCAGGATTTTTACTGTCGTAAGCACAGGGTAAACAATATTATAAATAGCAAAAACTCTTTGACGCTGTTGTAAAAAAAAAGAAAAAAAGCTAGAAGACGTAAATAACATAATTACTGTCAATTGAGAAGTGGGACTATGAAAAGCTGAAGAAATTAATTGCCACATATAAAAGAATCTTATATTTGAAACAATAGAAGGTTTGCTAGAGTACAAGTAATTGCCTACTTTATTACTATCAGAATGCTCTGTTCTGAGAATAAGGAAAAATTTGAAAAGCTCCATTTACTACAAATGGGTTATTCTTTCAAAGCCTTTAAGAGACGATAGACAATATTTTACAAAATAACGAGTTTAGAAACTAATTTTAAGTGAATGCACTGTTACAAAAACTTGAATTGTATTTTTAAGAATTATAATTATCACGCGTTACCATTGTTAAGAATTTTCTAATAGAATACTTAATAAGCAATTTGCATTCTTTTAAGCGTGCTACGCGTTTGCATGAAAACTATTTGCCCTTTTTTCCCGGGAAATGCAAAGTTATTCTTTTGATGGTCCAGAAACAATGCAATTTAAGTAAATTAAAAATCTCTTGAAAATGAAAGCAATATTTTCTTGTTTGCTGTGTCAAGAAGACAAGTGTTTGTAAGCTAAATTTAGAAATAATTTTCAATTTGTAAATTCCTGGCTATTAAGAGTGTTGATTCTTACAAACTGATGTTTGTTTTAATGATATGCATTAATATGAAGTTAAACTATCACGCGTACCATTGTTACCATTGTATCACGCGTTACCATTGTTAAGAATTTTCTAATAGAATACTTTAATAAGCAATTTGCATTCTTTTAAGCGTGCTACGCGTTTGCATGAAAACTATTTGCCCCTTTTTTCCCGGGAAATGCAAAGTTATTCTTTTGATGGTCCAGAAACAATGCAATTTAAGTAAATTAAAAATCTCTTGAAAATGAAAGCAATATTTTCTTGTTTGCTGTGTCAAGAAGACAAGTGTTTGTAAGCTAAATTTAGAAAATAATTTTCAATTTGTAAAATCCTGGCTATTAAGAGTGTTGATTCTTACAAACTGATGTTTGTTTTAATGATATGCATTAATATGAAGTTAAACTAAAATGTATAAAGAGAACTTTTCTGTTATGTATGCATGCATTAAACATCTAACATAAACAGAAATTCTATGTAAAAGTAAACTATAAAATAAAATATGCATGAAGGGAATCTTGAATGGTACAATGTAAATATAGAATCACAAACACAGTTTTCAAATAAGTGCTTTAAAATTAAAAAAAGTGATGAGTTCGTTGAAAGGACAGACAAACATTGAAAATTTTCATATCATTCGAAATAACTTACATTACAAATATGATTATCTTTTATTTTTTAAAGGATAAAAAAAGATGATAGGGTTGATTATCAGAAGTCGTTCGTAGATTTATAATTAATGTTTTTTAAGGCACAAAAGGAATCTGAATAATATTACATATCACTTAACGTATCCCAAAACAACTTAACAACAGTTGAAAACTAATGTTTATAATTCTATTTAACTACCTTTGAAAAATTATTTGTTTATTTGTGAAGAAGAATTGCAATGTTCACATTTGCTGTAAAACGATTAAAAATTTTAACGGACAAAGAAATTTTAAATTATATCTCGGAATATACAAGTTATTGCACTTTGGGATAGATGATTCATATGTTTGGGTGTCATAATGTACTATATTATAATTCGTATAACATTTCATTACTGATTGAAATGTTGCTTCAGTTTGATCTAAATTCATATGTATGTCAGATATAATTACTCCATCTAATGAAAAAAAGTTATCTATATTTTTTTTATTCATCAATTTATTTTTTCAATCGATGTTCAGCAGAATTTAGATAGTCAGAAGATTCTCAATATATCTTGATTGTCAGTGAGGGTTGAGACGATCACTGGCTGGCTCCGATGTTTCCATTTTTTATAAAAACCTCAGGTAACTGAAAGATATTGAGACATTCACCCTTTCATAAGTATAGATATTTTCAAAAATATATTTGCTATATATATGAAGGCAGAAGAAACCTGGAATAATTTTTACCCAAAATTTCCGAACAAATCCCAACTAACTTCCACCAATTCCTCCTTCAAAGTCCCCTGAAGCTGAAAGTTTTTCTTCTTTCTTCCTCCTGCTTCTTTATTCTTAATGTCATCCTTTTTTAACGTAGGGTGTCGCTCGCCTGTCTTAAGAAAAAAACTTCTCTTTCATTGACACTTGTTGAACCCCAGCTGTCTTTGCCGGTTGCTTATAGCAAGTCAATATTATTGTGTACTCTTCAGTAACGTTGTAAAAGCTATTCTTGTCTTTCAGTGCTCGTGAAGTTTGTCCTTGCATAATATGGGGCCTATCTACGGGGACTATTCCATACTCTGTGGTAATGGACTGGTGTCATTTCTAGAGTCTCTATGTTGGAGTATCTTGGTAGACTGTGTTTATTTCAGCTGTTTACCATCTTTAAATGAAACCAAAAATAACCGTAGTTCTATGTTTCCGACCTCAATCAGCCAAACAAGAGATATGTGGTACGTTCCAATGTGATTTTTCTTTTAGGTAGGTTTTTTTTTTTTTTCCCAAGGAAATTTTCTCTCATTGGGCGTCTGGCCTTGACTGTCGGATAATGAATAACCCCAAAACGTTGTTTTGAGTTCATATGCAGCATTTTTTCAAGGTTTTTTTTTGTCTTTCTTTTTTTATAAAGATTTTATTTTTGTTTCTACCCTTGAACTACATTCTCATAGTGTCATAGAATAACAAAATTATATTAGCAATGAAACTGCAAGCACTACCACATACTGTGAAAAATAGAACGAAAATTATTGTAAGAGAAAAAAAAAGGCTTCAAAATTTTTGTAGAACTCAGCTAATAAACTAAAATGTAACAAAAATAACAGTTTGGTTTCCATATTGCAAATGATACTTCATTTTTTTCTTGGAAAGCTATGATAAAGCCACCGTTAGAACATTAAATGTTTTTCGAGTAATTTGCTAGATAGGTCATTATAATAAATTGTGCTGTTTAAGAGATGTAAAAATATACGCATTATTCTATTGCTACAAAAATAGAAGTTTTAAAACTTCTAATATTTTTTCCCTAAAGAGTTCATAAAGTACTATAAAAACATTTTAAAACAAACTAAAATGAATTTCTTCCCGTATCACGTTAGGAAAATTTCCTAAATTTTATGCAAACCATTTTCAGCAATGTACGAAAAAAAGGTTAGTAATACTTTAACATCACAGTTTAAGAGCTATTTGTAAATTAGATTTTTACATTGAAACAGAAAACAATTTTGTTTTCTTATGTTTTGGAAGTTGCATTTATAAAATAACGCCGCCATTGATATATTTATTATCTGCATAAAAAAGAAACATCAAACTAGGAATTAAAGACCCGAGTAATTCTTTAGGGGAGGGTTATACAAAACAGAAAGATAATCATTCAGAAATTAGCAGATAATTACACCCACGGCAGAACTTCAATATCTTTGGAGCGATAAGTTTCAGTAATTAGGAGAGAAGACTAAAGTCTAAACTAGATGGGATTCTCTGTGATATCCTGTATTTAATAACCTTTCTGATCACAGTAGGATACAAGTTAATTTGAAAATGCGAAATTTGAAAGGAGATGACGAAATAATTGCTAGATTGATGAGTTTTGAATTGTTCCGATCAATGTTGATGTCTTAGAGATATGAGTTCTAAAGACTTTTTATCGATTATTTGGCGTGTTGATTTAGAAAATAAGTTATGGAAGTATTGTAAGCTTACTTTGAATGCGCGCATAAAGTAGAGCGAAAATTTGTTCCATATCTTATATTTCAGAATATATCTTGCATTATATAATCACAAAATCTCCAATAATACCTAAAAAATGCTTTAGTATTTTTTTTTTCTTAATCAATTCTTAATTTATTTGGCCACAAAGTAAGATACAGAAAATAACTAAAAAGTGTGAAAAATAAAAATCTCAGTTATAGAAAATGCTTTTACTATGATATGTTTGAAAAATTTCTGAGGTTTTATTTATATGTTGCATAAACTGAATATTTTGGAACCATGTCATCACAAGCAAACAACTTTAAAAGCAACATATGATAGTTTTAAAAATAAATTTAATCAATGTTATATATATATTATATTAATAGATATTATTTATATATATATATATATATATGAACACACAAACACACATTCGAATAAATGTAGAGAGGAAACTAACTTTACAAAAGAAAATAATTGTAGAGCATATTGGTAATATAATTCTTATATTATTTTAGTCTTTTTTTAAAATAATTCTTACTATTAAAATTGTCTTACTGGTTTTGTTAGTGGCTACGACCACTGAACCTTTCAAGTAATAGTACTACAATAAATCAGTTATTGCCATTGATTTTATAAATATAAAGTACTGCATTTTATACAAAAAATACTATTATGAGTTTTGAAATCTTGCAGAAAAGCATTTCATTATTATCAACTTTGCAGATGTGCATTTTTCATATCGAATCAACACCGTCCCTTCGCCAATAAATGGAGATTAAGTCTCCACATTTTCATCCCTAATGTCTTATTGTACCCTCAACACCTTTATGGATATCGTAAGTATAGTAAGTAAAGAGCATAAATATAGTAAGGTAAGAGTATAAGCATAGTAAAGAGCTACTAGTATATCTCTTGATAGAAATGCTATGACACTTTCAATAAGCCATGTAAGATCCAAATGAATAAAAGAATAGAATTCTATTGATAGATTATAAATATTTTCTTGAATTCTAAACTTTTTACGAGGGAAGAAATATTTTGAGTCAATATCACTAATAGCAGCCAAAATCTCTTAACATCTGTCAGCGAATTTCAAAAGTTGTTGACCCATGAAACATCAATATTATTATGGTATTATATTTAGAGCGATGAATGAACGAGGTACATTTATTATTTCTCTCATGAGGAACTGAATATAGATTTTTCCGTCTTTTAACAATTAGATGCTATATGTATGCATATCTGTATTCAGGGCGTAAGGGCTCTCTCCCTGTGTTATATAATGAAATTAACGCATATATAATTACGGTAATACTGAATATGGGGAGACAAAGGTATGTAATGGAATTAGATTAAAACCATTTATACAGATTTAGGGTATTATATAGTTTACTTTTAAGCACTTTCATGCATGACATGATCAACACCACATAAAAATACGTTTTATGTAAAGATATATGATAATTCTTACAGTTTTCAATAACTAAAATTGTGCAGTTCTTGCGATTTCCCCCCCCCCCCCCAAAAAAAAATCCTTTGATTTAGGGATATATGGCAATCCTTAGAGTTTTTCCGGTCAATAAATTTTGCAGTTTTGGGATGGTCAAAAAAAAAAATATTTTATGTCGAGATATATAGCAATGCTTAATGTTTTCAATATCAATATCTTAGGGATTTTTTAATTTTCAAGAAAGCCTTTGATATAGGATTAGGGCAATCCTTAGAGTTTTAAATAAAAAATTTTGTGATTAAAAGAATATTCGCATAAAACAGTCTTTCGATTAAAATGCAAAGAGACTGTAAAAAATAGTTATCAGATGTATAATACATATTTTAAGACAAAGATGCAGACATACACATAAATTTCCTTTACTACCCTATATAATAAAATAAACACTTTCTGATATTACTTATTTCTTCTGATTACCTTCTGATTGATTATTTACTATCCACTACATTAAACTTTATTAAATTATTCTAAATATGCTGGACTACGTACAAATCCTATATTCCCTTTGAAAAATATTAATTGCAATATTCCTTACTCCAGTTCTGTGTATTGAAAGAAATGGCGGCTCTGTGATAAAACAAATATTTAAGATTATTTATACAACAAAGCTTTTACTCCTCTCCAAGACATTCCATTAAATCATTCTTTTGATTCTCAGAGCACAGAAGAAAAAAAAGCGCAAAATATTCTGAAAAGTGGTTGAAAGAAAGGTTCTTTTATTACTCTGAATGCCCTGAAGTATTACAAAGTAAGGCTGTGTTTCTGAAATGGGCATTTAGATTACTCCAGACTACTTTTTGGCGTTTCAAAGTACCCAGTGTAGGGTGTGACTTTTAATTCTTTTATGTAAAAGAATTGGTGGATACAGTCTTAAAATTTTCGTTAATGTTCGTAAGTAATTGATATTAAAGACTATAGATTTATATTTTAACTCACTTTAACGCTAACAGTTTTAATTGAACAAAAGTATAGGATGCAAGAAAGACTTAAGAATGGTATATATATATATATATATATATATATATATATATATATATATATATATATATATATATATATATATTTGGGGTGCAGTTTAAGAAATGAAAAAAAAAATGAATGTTTACATTAAATTAATTAAGTTAAACCTCCATATTCTGAAAAAATAGTCGGGAAATCTGATTTAGAAAATGTAATAATATTTGTAAGTGATTAAAGAGTAAAAAAAAAGTTAAAATAGTAGTCTCCTCGTAAAGAAAAAAATTGCGATAAAAATTTCATTAAGTTAAGAAGTAGCTTTTTTGATAGACATACTGAGAGGACTATGAGTAGTAAACTACAAACAGCTGATGAAATCAGTAGGAAAAAAAAAATAGAATGAAATGCGTTATCTTTCTTACAGACGGGGGAAAACTCGTCTGAAAGAAATAAAGTCCAGTAATGATTCTTTATTACTGTTCATGGTATCTTCGACCATCTGTTGCTAACGAGGTATAATAAAAACGAAACTTGTCTGATAATCTTATTGAGGTGATTCATACATTCATATGTACAAGGAAATATGATATAAAAACATAATGTGTTGATTACAGGATTATATTTGGAATAAGCGTTTCTTTTTTTTTACTTTAAATAAAATTACTCCTGACATAGAAAACTATAAGAAATATTTCTTTATTTTCTGCTACCAACATTTTGTGCCATTCGATTAAAATATGATTTTCAGTGATCTCTTAAAAATATTGTTTTTTAACAAATATACTCGTATTATACACACACACACACACACACACACACACATTATATATTATATATATATATATATTAGATAGTTGAAATATAACAAACTATAGGGGATGTTGTGACATAATAATTCAGTAAACCCAGATATCTATACGGTAAAACAGAAAAGTACTAAATCAGAAAGGAAATGTGTTATAGGAGGTGTTATAGTTGATGACTGGAGGGAGTTCTGATCCTCCATCTCCGGTTTAACATGTTTTATTTCCGGAAAACACGATTTTGTATAGTACTCTGTTTAGTATTCAGTTTATGATATATCTTGTTATCATTATAGCACATAATTAAGCTTTCACAATATAGTTTTTACATATAAATGCATAATTATATGAAACTATTTATGCATTTATGATAACTGAATTTATGATAACTGAATCCTGAACAGAGTACTGTACAAAATCGTATAAAGGCATTATATCGCCGTGCAGGGTATGGAATAAAAACATTAAATTCCCTTAATTAGTATTAATCCCTAAATTTCATAAGTCTCCAGTTAAATTTAGAACTGTTACTGTAGAGTGCAATACTCCCACCTGCGTCGTTTCTCCCACCTGCGTCGTTCGATTGCGCTTAAATGCTAATCATTTGCATATCCCAGCATCTTCTTCCTTTTATGCGAATTTGACGTTTGTCTCATCCCTCATTCATGATGTTGCAATTTTAATGGCCAGCAGTATGTGTGTATGTATATATATATATATATATATATATATATATATAATGTGTGTGTGTAAGTAAGTAAGTAATTACACAAAGTAGCGGAGAAATATTTTCCCACAATATGCTTTTACATAACGGTACAGATTAACTTTCCTTTGAATATATTGTTAAGAAAGGGAAATATGACTCTGAGAATGACCGTGAACAGAAAAACAATGAATGAATGTCTAATATTTTTGATAGCCCTTTCAATACATGAAAGAGAAAGTTTCCATTTTAAATGTTTTACGCCTGTTTTGATATCCTGACGAAACGTTAGCATTCAGAGCTACTTCCACAAATTAGAAGTGACAAGCGATTCCGACATTTAGAGATAAGTTGCACGCGAGCTGCATTTTTTTCTACCCCGATTGATGCCGACATCTCGTGACAGCCAGGAGGGAGGGATAATTTGCCATATTTTCATGAACGCTGGTACTAAAAGTTGTTGCCTTTCGAGTTTGGGGGCAAAAAGGAAAGAAAATATAATAACGTGTCCGGAATAATTGCTGCGTAGTTTAATTTGTTTATAGTCATCTTTCACGGCTTTCATTCTTATTTTGTTCTTTGTAATGAGCATGGTGTTATTAGAAATCAAGTACACCGCTTTTGTTTTCCATTATGAAGAACTGGAATGTTTATTGTGATTAATTTCGAGCAGTAAATGCCAAGAGTACATGTTTTAATGGAGTGAAAATGCTGGAATCCTGCTAATAAGATAGAGTTGAAACTTTTCCGTTAATTCATATAAATTTAAATATAAATAAATAAATAAATAAATAAATAAGTAAATATATATATATTATATATAATATATATATATATATATATATATATAATATATATTATATATTATATATATATAATATATATATATATATAATATATATATACATATATATATATACATATATATACATATATAATATATATATATATATATATTATATATATATATTATATTATGTATATATACACAGTGCTAGATTTCTACAAATAGAGGTGCCGGAACGGTAACCTTCCGGGGTGTGTGTGTGGGGGGTGGGTATTCCAAATTATTGATAAAGAGAGGTACCTAAAGAGAACCGCTAACCGGCGCGTTCCGCCTCAAATCTAGACCTGTATATATATATATATATATATATATATATATATATATATATATATATGTATGTATGTATGTGTGTGTGTGTGTGTGTGTGTGTGTGTGTAAGTAAGTGTGTAAGTAAGTAAACATAGAGAGATAGATAGAAAGTAGGAGGGATAATTCGGTTTATTTTTTGAACGTTGATACTAAAATTTATTTTCTTTTACGTTTTGAAAAAAATAATGTGTCCGGAATAACCGCGACATAGTTGAATTTGTTTATAGTCATCTTTCACGTCTTTCATTCTTCTTTTGTTCTTTTGAAATGAGAGCAGTGTTATTAGAAATCAAATCCACCATTGTTTTATTATTTTCCGTACGAAGAACTGGAATGTTTATTGTGATTAATTTCACGCAGTAAATGCCACGAGTACGTGTTTTAAGGGAGTGAAAAATGCGCAATTCATGCTAATAAGATGGGGGTTGAACTTTTTTGAGTGTGTGTTTAATGTTTCATGCAAATACTCTTAATGATTGCATTATGCTAGCGTGCGTTTCTCGTTTGTAATTTAAAACTTTATTAATCGTCATGCAAAAACTTGGAAGAAACGATATTTACATTAGAGCGAGCGAAAGGGGTGACTTGAAGAATATCTGACAACTACACTGAAAGTAACTTAAATGTAAAATATATATTCACAGAAAATTAAATGTATCAAGCGACATTTGGGGTTTGTTTTTTATCTTGAATACATTGATATGTTTAGAGCGCGAGGTAAAGCTAGTGGTAGCACATTGAGATGTGCTCGGTTAGAACCTCGATGAAAGCCAATTAAATACCCCCTTGTCTAAGCCCGTTATGGACACTTATGGAATCTGGGGACTTGAAAGCTTTACTATGAGGTCAGAGAGGGTGGGGAAGGTATGACCTCCCACCCAGATGTGACACCTGGGATGGCAAATTGAGATGGCACTAAGAGCTGGTGTTGGTTTACCTATACCGGGGGTGTCAAACTTTTAGCTTCCTTGGGCCACATTGAAAGAAGACGAGTTGTTTTGGGTCACACAAAAATATACCTAACATTAAAAATAGTTGATGAGTAAAAAATGTATAATATAGTTATCATATTTATGTCATTATAAATTTTATTAAAGATAACTATAGAAATCATAAAATTAATTATGATATTTGGTACTGAATTTGAGAAATTAATGCATCAATATCTGGCCAATTGAAGTGGTTGTAATTCTCAGGGAGTTCTCAAGATGTTCATCCGATATATTGGTTCTAATTTGACTCTTAGTCTGCTTCACTTTTGTGCATACTAATTTTAATATCATTTCAATATGAAATATTAAATCTATTTAAAACTTCACATTTCATTTTTGTAATGAAATTAATATCCAGAAATTGCATACGGAATTTTGCATAGAATTAAAGATATTTCAAATGATATATGTCGATTTGTTGAATGAAAAAGCGGGATCTGTTATGGCCGCCTGCCATCATCGCTGAGGGGAGCTATTGATATTTTTTCACTTTGAGGTCTCTATCTGGGCCGCACTAATGCTCTCTTTGGGCCGCATGCGGCCCACGGGCCACGGGTTGGACACCCCTTATCTATATTGTTCCTGGAATTGAAAGCAACCAACGATACTCGCTGGTTTGCACGAATGTCTTATATATATACAGGTGGTTTTCAAAATAATGGAAACTCAAAGAAACATCATGAAGACCTTTATTAATACGGCCCAGGATCAACTTTGTCATCTAATATCACCTGATTCATCTTGGAAGTGAATCGACAATATATCATTTGAAATATCTTTAATTCTATGCAAAATTCCGTATGCAATTTCTGGATACTAATTTCATTACAAAAATGAAATGTGAAGTTTAAATAGATTTAATATTTCATATTTGCAATGATATTAAAATTCGTCCATGGAAGTCATGAATAATGGTTAAGAGTATATTATACCGTACCTAATTCCGTATGCAATTTCTGGATACTAATTTCATTACAAAAATGAAATGTGAAGTTTAAATAGATTTAATATTTCATATTTGCAATGATATTAAAATTAGTCCATGGAAGTCATGAATAATGGTTAAGAGTATATTATACCATTCTTGAGGGAAAAATAATGAAGTTCCTGCAGAGATGCTGTGGTGGATATCGATACCTATCTCACTCTGCTTATACAGATCACGGTGGTTGGATGATATATAGTCGGGGGGATTGTACAAGGGAAGATAAGATATTTGACTTATTTTTCATGCTCTTCAAACCAATACTTGATAGATTTAGTTGTATGTATACGGGGATTATCATCCTGGAGAACACCATCTCCTGCACGAAACAATGTTTGCACCATAGGATGGACTAGTGACCTAAAATTTGACATATTGCTTCCCATTCAATGTCCCTTTTTGGGTTATAGTGCCTGAAGAAAACCATGAGATGTTATCCAAAACCCTGATAGATCTACCTCCATGATTGACAGTAGAGATGAGACAGACATAATCTTACGATTTGCAGGTGTTCTCCAGACATACGTATGTCCTGCTGCGAGGAACAAAGTGAACAATGATTCGTCAGACCAATGCCGTTTTTTGACATATTACTCGACCAGGAATTCGAGTTCATCTATTACAAGTGGTTTGGGAATAGCTACTCTTCCTTAAATGATATATGTATTTCAAAATTTCCTTCTACCTCTAATGGTTGATACCAGAACATGCAGATGCAGATTGAGATCTTCGGTCATTTTGGTTGTAATTATTTTCTTTCTTCATGTCACAATCCTCTTCAATACCTCTTTCCGTATCTCAGCTCTCCCTTTCATTGACTATTCTGTTTGGCTAAGAATGTTTTTTCGTGCACTTTGTATGCTATCATGTATTTTGATACAATAGCTCAAAAAGCACCCTTTACCCTGGGAGTTGCAGTAACAGATACTCCAATTTAAACACACTCAAACAATTTGCCCTTTTCGCAGGTTTTGCAAGGTTTGACATTTTACGCTTTTCCCCGCAATAGCACGATGCCCTTAGCTTCATTACTGCTACCTGACAGTAGAATAATACATACACTATATTGTATAAAAAAAACCAGTGGCCAAACTTGTTTTTTAAGGAATACGAAGAACATTCATAAACATCACTAATTTTTTAGGTGTTTCCATTATTTGATAACCTCCTGCATATATATATGAATACAGTTGTTCATATATGCTCCTGTATATATGAATCCTGTGTTTTGAATGGTATATATATATATATATATATATATATATATATATAATAATATATATATATATATATAATATATATTATATATATATAAAATTCAACCCGAATTGTTTTTTTTCATCTTATTATCATATTCAGACCACACATTTGCAAATTTGTAAGTATTGTATTTAAAGCATGTTACTTTTAGCATTTTACTTCTCTTCTGCGAAAACTAATTCTCACCAGTAATATGCTTTTTTTTCTACCTTATCGTATCGTAAAATACCTGATTATGGATACCTGGTTTAGCATAAAGATTTCCAAACCATAATGTGCAAATATTTGCAAGTCAAAACATTTGGAAAAGTATTGCATTTAAAAAAATTAAAAGCAAAGAGAAGTCTTACTCGCTTCGCGTGATAAGTGGTCATTGCGTGCTTGTAGTTATGCATGCTTCAGGTGATAATATAAGTGAGGAACAAAACAGGGAAAAAAATTCTGTTATACAAAAATCGGATTATGAATGTGTTAGCCAAGGAAAACATAGAACTAAAGGAAAATATATAATGCGTTTTGACTGAAAACACGTGTTTAAAATAAGGAGATTGCTTCAGGCTTCAATTTATATAACGAATGGAACATGTTGGTTTTAAAAGGCTTTAGGAAAGATTTTCAAGATAATACAAAGACTATATTATTATAATATATTATATATGTTCATAATTGCCAGACAGATAATTCATAATTAAATTAAATATTCCACTCGATAATAACCATCACACTTGTTGATTTAAAATTTTTGCAACCATTCATGTTAAGAAAATTCATGCCATGATTCAACACTAACTTGAATTGTATTGTTAAAATATAGAATAAACCATATGTAAATTTTTTAAAGTGGGGTTAGTTATTTCATTCTTTATGCAAGTATAATATGTTTCAGCATGTTTTTTTTTAACTTACCCTTCCGATGCAAAAATGAAACATGCATATTAAGTAATTATGGCGCCAAGCTTTCTAAAACTTCAAAAGTTATTCAAGAATGCACGCTCCAACACTTTTCTTTTCCGTTTTTGTCGGTAAACACTTACATAATGACAAAGTAAATCGATTGGTTAAAAGGATTTGCTTATTTCCAGGGCCTGGATTTTGGTAAATGAAACAGGATTTCAGAGCTGGACTAAACGATCGATCGGACAATATTGGTGAAATAAAATCTACAGCAGTAAAGGGAACTGAGTCAAGTGGAAAAGCGATATTGATCTGACAGACATGTAATCAATGATTGCCTATAACCACTGTAGTAGTATATTTAGCGTTAGAAAATGAATCTCTCATATACTTTTCTCACTAAAAGGATGTTTTTTTCCTCTCTTATGTTACACAATGACTCAACATGGATTGTATCAGGGAAGAAATTATACTCTGCTACATAAAGTATGATTACATAAAATCTGCTTTAGAAATGACTTATCACGTATTTTAGTCTACACAGCCAGCCAGCACACACCACACACATATATATATATATATATATATATATATATATATATATATATATATATATATACACACACATACAGTGGAGTCTAAAATAATGGAAACACCTTGCCGAAGCAGGTATTACGTTCCTAATAATGTGTTGGAACACATTTGTCCTTTAAAACTGTGGAATCTCTTCGAAATGGATGAACAATAGTAGCACGCATACAAGTCCTGGTGGGTGGTATTCTTCAGGGAGTAACTGGTCCAATTCCTTAGAATTCCAGAGATGCAGGAGGAGGATAACGGGATCTCATTCTTTTTTCATATTCGGACCACAGAGGGAAGGGATCTTTGAATTCTTTGTTCTGGCCTGGGAAGGTGTCCTACTTCAGTATCATGTTCTTCAAACCATGATTTGATAGTTCAAACTCTGTGAATAAAGGCGCTATCATCCTGAGCGATGTAATTTTCTACAGGAAACAATGTCTCTGCCACTGAATGCACATTGTCACCCAACATTGTTAAATAGTCACTGCTAGTTGTCCTTCCTATTAAGGTGATAATAGGACCTGCTGAAAACAGCGATATGACTGAACAAAGCATGACGATACCTCGATTATGCTTTACTTTTGGAAGGGGAGAGTTTGGGTTGTAAGCTTTTGTCGGTGTTTACCACTTATAAACACGTGCTAAAGGTGAAGAATAGTGTGATGCTTGATTAACCGGAAAATAATACATGGTTCGATTGACCAGCATTCCATGTCTTTATGTTCCTGGCACAACAGTTATTTACGTTTTGTATTCATCTGTCAACAGATCTTCTTTTCATCAATAGTTGAGGAAAAGAAGATCCGGTGTAACTATTTTGCTTAGACATCCCTTTTCAATGGAAGAATGGATACTGGGATCTGTACAAGCATATTAAGTACATTAGTCCAATTTGTCAAAGTGGACTTTCTGTTTGATGAAAAATCGTCTTCAATGTCCCCCTGTCTCATTGTACTTCCTCAATTGTGTCTCGCAGACAATATTTTTCCACGAACGTTGTAAAGACACAGTACCTCTAGATACCCCTATAACTTTGGAACTGAGGTTTCTGAACACAAAATAGACCTTTTTTTCTCCTGAGTTTTATACGGGAGTAATACGGGCTAATTGTTTTTACTAATATGGACACTATCTGAAAAAATACGGTTTTATAAAAGTTGGTTTATCAATCATTTATTCTAGTACGCGTGATTATTCTTCGTAGAATACGTTTTAAATGAAACAAGACCATTTGTTTAGAATATGTTTTAAATTTTGTGTTGTGACTAATGCCTTTTGACCTACAGTATATTGTCAGTTCAAGTCCATAATGGCTATTGGGCGAAGTGGTGCGGCTTCGGTTTTTAGTAGCACCACAAAGGTCGGAGTTCGACTTGTATAAGGAACCGGTCCCGTAATTTTGACCCGTGTCAAGTGACGAGACCGGAACACTTGACCCCGCACCTTCAGAGGTAAATTTGAGAACTTGGAGAACATTGCAGCCACGAGAGATTTTTCGGGCACCAGCGCCGTTAATGCACAAGGCGGTGGATTTTTTCAGCAACCAGCATCGTACCAGACACGTTCAGATCACTGGCTCGCTGCCTTTTCTTACCTGCCATCGCTCTCTGTGAATTTTAATGTTATGATACAAAATTTTGAAATGCCCAAATTCAAAATATCGGGCTTTTATTTGCGTATATCCTGACTTTACTTTATTTGAAAACTGTACGTATATATATATATATATATATATATATATATATATATATATACATAATTTACTAGCATTTAGTTTATAACATCATGAGTTGTAAATAAAGTCTTAATTAACTTTTGTAGATAACAATGCATTCCCAACATGCTATGTTGTACTAAAATATGTAAATCAAATAATATTTCGAATATGAGTATTTTTCAATTCTTCAGAAATGAATTTCTCTTGAATCAAATCATGTAAAATAGTGCAATGATGAATAAATATCAAAATAAGCCCTATTCCAGGAGGACTGTTTTTATTTGAAATGTATTATTTACTAGTTATTGTTGAACGAAAATATCGATTTATATTTCAGTCTTTATAACACAAAATGTATCTCCAGGGATCAAATTTTTTTCTATGTATCAATTTTGAGGAATAATTAAAAGCAGAACAATAATTGTACTTCACAAAAGCAAAATCCCCGGGTAAATGTACATTTCCCAAACAAAGAGAAGGGATGATAAACACATTTCTATCTATCAGCTATATATATTTAATTATATATTTTAATTAAGACTTTATCTTACTGAAATTAATATCATGTATTGTATTCCTTTGAACGTTATATATACGTCATAGATAAATTTTTGAAGGAATAGGATAAACCTTGAAATTTAAGCACACTTAGAAAGAGGTTGATTTGAAAGGCAGTTAATTTTAAAACTCCACACAGTGTATACAAGGAGAATACAAAGAATGAATACGACCTGTTTTCATTTTTTTATAATATTATATTGTGGGAATTATATTCTCTTGATATTATAAGAAAGTAATTATATTAAAAATTACAATAAACAATTTAACATCCATTTATAGAGAAAAAATAAAAAACTTTGTATTATATTACGACGTATTAAATCATTTGTTTCCCCAGAAAAATTAGCATTCATGTTAAAAGAAATGCATTTTAATGTATTCACCCTTTTAATCTAATAAACAATGCGCACTTCTTAATGAAATTTTATTCCTAGCCAGCAAATGCCGTATAAATTTTCCCATCTTTGGATTCATAAATAATTATCATTTCGTAGCGTTCTTCTAAATAATTAATTTTCATATCTAAAATGAGTTGTATCAAGAAATGCACTATTTATAAATTAAATTCTCTAACTTCTTCTCTGTGCAAATTTCTAACAAATTTTCTGATTTTTAAAAACGATAGCCGAAGGTTTCATACACTTACATGCCGAATAAATTTGAATAAATGGATAGCACGATGTAATATTCAAGTATCAGACACTTCATTTGAAAATTGAATATGTATTAAACAGTGGGAAATTTACTATGGAGATTTATTCACTGTGGAAAGGGCGCTGAAGACCAAGGCTAATATCTTGATTCTACAATAATTTACTTAGGAGTTGCACAGAAGAGAGTTTTACAACATACAAATTCATCATTTCACTAATCTTGTTAATACATAATTGGAGGTTTCCTATCTAAAGTGAAGTCCACGATAGTCAATTCTGACAAAACTGATCTCTAATTTGAACAAATGCATTAATTAATCATTGCCATTTGTTTTTGTTTCAATAACGTAAAATTTATACTACGGACATGTTTCACTGTTGTATTGAAAAATATCATGTTTTTAGTGCATAATGGCAGCGTTAGTATGAAATGGACGAAATGTGGATTTCGTTCACTTTAATTCCCAACTCTTCAACTTACTATAGAATAGAGACTATAGAATTTTCGTGGCCTCGACGTAGCCTTGTGTTAGCACGATGTATTTCGGGGCTGAGGGTAATCGGATCGTTTTCCAACACACGCCACTAAATATCTCCTTTGTCTAGGCCGGATATGGGCACGTTAAATCCGTAGACCAGAAAGAGTCCCTCTATGAGGTCAGAGAGAGTGAGAGAGGGTACGATCACCCCAGTTGTCACAAGTGGGGGTGCTTGGAAAAATAATTGAGGTGACAACTAGTTAAGATGGACTCCTACCCTTGTGGTGCTATATAAACCTGAGCTGTGCATTTCTGTCTGAAGCCTGTATGGACTGGAACTTTCTGCCAGGGGCATTAGAAACAAAATAAACAACAACATAAAATTTTCGTGGTAAATGTATGACTCACGCTATTTCAAATTCACAATAACAAATCAACAGTCATTTGATTAAGTTTGTTTGTTTAGATGCATCTAGTGAAAACAGATACTGATTAGAAAGAATTATGAGGAATTATAGCTTTCCATTCTGCAATTAATAATACATTTATTCTGCTATTATTTATTATGCAATGTTATCTTCGACTAAATAACACACTGAGAAAAAAGCAATTCTGTAAAACTAGAAAAGTTTTTCCTTGAACTCAAAAACAAAAACATGAACAGGAGCAAACTGTTGCACTATCTAATCAGTGAATGTAAACATACGTTCTTACGAAAGCATAAATCCTGAATATTTTACACCAGTGAGTAAGTTAAAATAGAAAAAAATTGCTATTTATCTTTAGAGGAATGATGTCAAGACATAAAACCATGTATTTGGTATTAAGTTTTATATTGGAATACTAGAATAACTCTTTGAAAGTTAAAGAAAGGTTAATATTTAGACTATATTGGAGGGAACGTGATAGTTTTGATACACATTTTTGTAAGTATTCTGTTCTTTGCTGGAAATGACACAGAAACGTCTTTTATAATTTCATTCTGCTCTAGTAATTATTGAGGATAAAGCTAAAAACTGTTCACAATATTAGTATAACCGTCTTTTTATAATATTGAGTTAAATGAGATTTCAAATGCCAACATTTCAAATCCCAACATAAAATTTTTCGGATCACATTTCCGACAGCCATAATTTATCAAGAATTTAAAACTAAATAATTTTTTGGTAGTACTTACACGTATGAAGCATTTTGGAAACAAAAAACTTAGATATTACGGTTCTACGTAAAATGATCCACATCACTATACGTAGAGGTTTATAAACCACTACATTCCCTTCTCACGAAATCGTACGATGAAAATGTGCTGTTCTGCCATGAAATTATATATATATATATATATATAGATATTATATTATATATATTATATATTCATTCTTGATTAATTACGCTTGACGGAAATGTAATATGAAAAGATTTATCTATACTAAAAGGTTGGGTTTTGAAAAATCCTACTTGGCTTATAAGACAAAACGGGTAGACTAGAATTCAGTACAGATAAATGAACAGTATATAGGACACAAAAAAGTTACGTTTTTCTCATTTTGAATCAATACTCTTTGATGACAAAGTTTAAACTGAACTGACTTCTAGTCTACCCGTGTTGTCTTATAAGCCAGTTAAGAGATTTTAAAATCCAACCTTTTAGTAGAGAAAAATCTTTTCACATTGCATTTCCGTCAAGCGTAATTAATCAAGAATTTAAAAACCAAACAACTTTTTTGGCAGTATGTATATGCATGAAGCATTTCGGAAACTAACATCGCAGAGAGATTACGTTTCCCAAAACGCTCCATATCATGCAACGTAGAAAACCCATAAACCACTGCG
Source organism: Dolomedes plantarius (assembly GCA_907164885.2). NCBI lineage: Eukaryota > Metazoa > Arthropoda > Arachnida > Araneae > Dolomedidae > Dolomedes > Dolomedes plantarius. The sequence goes on along the minus strand of OU015493.1, from coordinate 77,860,534 downwards.
TTCGCGCCGCACGAAATCGTACTATTACAATGTGCTGTTCTGTCATCAAAATTTAATTCTCCGTTGACTTAAAGCTCATTAAGTTGATAAATGGTGAATTCCGAACCGCGAAAATTGGCTGTTGAGTACTGCATTATTCAATCCTGAAAAGTGACTGCACCAAACTGAGCTGAATATGTTATAATTAAAAATTATGTGATTCATCTAACATAGTACGTGCAAGCAAATAATGAAAATGTAAACCATCATTCATGTCTGTTTACGGTTTAGACATAATAAGTATTATATTATATAAAAGCTCAGTAAAATTCTTTAAGAACTAGTTTAATTCAGTTTATTTTACCTAAATTCGTTTTATCATGATTTTTTCTTGAAATCAAGATGTTTTTCAATCCCTTTCAGTTATTTGATATAATATTAAATTTATTTAACATTATTTTTTGTAGTGAAAATGAAATTTTGCGGAGGAAAATGGGGACTGTTGAATACTTTCTACAGTTATAGAAACTAAAAGCTAAAAATTACAGCAAAAATATTTATAGTGATTTATTAGTAAATTAATCTCAAAAGATCCAGCAGAAACAATATTTGACTTCTTTTGGTAAATCACCATAATACTGCATTATGTTGTAAAAAGTCAAAAAAGGTTAATTAAACATTTTACATTTATTAAAAATGTGGTAAATTTAATTCCTATTCTTTCATATGTAACTATCTCTCTAATTCTTATGTATTCTTTCATATGTAAAAAGTATACATTTTTAAACAAAGGTTTATTAGACAATTTTTAGTTATTAGACGCGTGGTAGATTTTAATTCTAATTCTTTCATATGTGACTTCCTTTCTTATTCTGATGTGTCCTTTCATATGTAAACAATAATTGTTTAGTAAAATTTATATGAATTTTGCGTTTATAGACAAGAAGTAAATTTAGTACTCATTCATTCATATGCAACTGAAGAGTATATTTATTTGGGATATAGAAAACATTATGGTCTAATGTAGTGTCTGAAGATTTTAGACTCTGACTATTTAATCCCAAATTTATCACATAAATAGATAGAAATTTATACAATTTTCATTATGGAAATCACAATCTTATGTTTAATAGAAAATTTCAGATTATTTTAAAATTCAAGATCTCATCAAAAAGAAAAATCAGTACCCCAATTCTATAATAGTCAAAGAACCAAATGTTTACAAAGTATAATTTATACTTCCGAGTTTAAAAGCAAAGTATTTAAAACCAATTAGTCAGTTTTAGCACTCATCTAAATTTAGTAAATAAGTGAACTCCAGTTTCTGAGAAACTAGATATTTTTTTGGCATCATTAACTCTTCGGAATCAGAAATCTCGATACATTATAGAGCTGTACTTTACCAACGTTTTCTGTTGAAATAGTCTTAAAATTCTCCGGCACACTATTGATGTAAGGCTGATTAAAGCTAGTATTTTAATTTAAACACGATTTTTTTTGGTTTGCAATGCAAAGTCAGTATCTAATTGAAATAATCGAGAACTTGAAAATTTTGTTCCCTTTTCGGTTAATATGAAGAACAGGATGCGGTCGCCAGCCTCTGGCGATATGACACCAATGTGGCATTTCAAATTGAAGAATCATGTGGTGAAAATTAACAGTGCTCTTTCTAAAAAACTTCGAAACTAAACTCCAACGCGCCAATCCTTTGGGAAAAAAAAGTGTTTGGAGGGAAACCGTATCATGTTCTTCATATTTACCCTCTTTTTAACCTTTTTTTAACCGTTTCTCATTTTCCGTAAATTTGACATTTAAGAAAAATTAATAACTTTTTATGGGACATAAATCCTTCAAAATCTTCTTTCCTAATTTAAACCCCCAATAAACTAAAAAAAAAAAATTACATTAATTATTTATTTACTTTCATCTTTCAAAAGCGAAAGTCTTAAAGTCTTAAAGTCTTAAAGTCTATTGTATGCCATTCCATTTGTAACACGCTGGGAACCGAGTACTAACGTTAAAACTTTCCACTTTATTGTCATCATTAACTCCTCAGCTTAAAATTAGAAACTTAAAGCTCCACTTTAAAAGGACCTTCATTGTGCGCGCTTCATAAAATATTCATTTGGGGACAGTTCAAATAGACAGACCATACAACTCCAGATCCATTTTTGAGTTATATGTGGCAAATGTCTCGGAGATTCTTCCAAGACGGAGTTTTACACGCGAAATTTCCGTCTTCCGTTAGTCATTGATTTAGAAATCTCGTGACATTATGGAGCTGTACTTTTCCAAAGTTTTCTGTAGAAAAAGTCTTAAAATTCTGCGGCACAGTATTGATGTAAGGCTAATAGAAACAAGTATTTTAATTTAAACACAGTTTTTTGGTTTGCGATGCAAAGTCAGTATCTAACTGGAATTTACGAGAACTTAAGAATTTTGCTCCCTTGTGAGTTAATATGCAGAACATGATACGGTCGCCAGCCTCTGGCGATATGACGCCAATGTGGCATTACAAATTGAAGAATCATGTAGTGAAAATTCACCGTGCTTTCTGGCAAACTTCGAAACTAAACTCCAAACGCACCAATCCTTTGGGGAAAAAGTGTTTCGCGGGAAACGCGTAACTCATGTTCTTCATATTTACCCTCTTAATTTGTTTTTTATCGTTTCTTCCTTTCTCTTTTTTTCTTTTTTCCGCGAATTTGGCATTAAAAAAATTAATAAGTTGCTTATGTAACCGAAAGTACTTCAAAATCTCTTCTCGCGTCCAACGTAACCCCCCCCCCCCCCCAATGAACTCAAAAACACTAAAATGTACATTATTATATGTAGTTTGACTTGCGATCTTACCAACGGTGCGAAATAGTTTTCTCATTGTACGCGCCATATCCATTCACAACACGCTCGGAACCGAGTAACTAACGTTAAAGCTTTCCTACTTTTAAATTGTCATCAGTAAACCCTCTCTAGCTTAAAATTAGAAACTTAAAAAAGCTTCCACTTTAAAATGAACCTTCATTGTGCTCGCTGGCTTCATGAAAAAAGTCTATTGGGAGAGTTCAAAAATAGACAGACCATACAACTCTCAGATCCAGTGTTGAGTTATGAGGTGGCAAAATGTCTCGGAGATTCTTCCAAGACGGAGTTTTACACGCGAAATTTCCGTCTTCCGTTTGTCATTGATTTAGAAATCTCGTGACATTATGGAGATGTACTTTTCCAGCGTTTTCTGTTGAAATAAGTCTTAAAAGTCTGCGGCACGCGAATTGTTCCGGAAAGAATAATGGCGTGATTCGGGAGACAGATGATTGTTTTAATTTCGCCAAATATACATTTTTAAACAAGAATAAAATGGAGGGTGTGCTAGCCCCATTGAAAGTTTACTGAAGATGAAGATTGAGTGGTAGAGATGTGAAAATTATAGACTAGAATTTTGACTTTAACCGTTTCGAAGAGGAATTGCTAAAAATATTTTTATATGTTTTCTCTTCAATCGCTTTATTTATAACTTGTGTATTCCATCATTCTCTTTGGACTTTTCAATCACTGTTTACATACTGTGTATGAACATAAATTCATATTGAACTATATAAAAGTGATCTAACGCAAATAAGAATAATATTAACTTTTTAATCACTTTAACAACTTTAATCATTTGAAAGTGGAATTGCTAAAATTTTTACCTGTTTTCTAATACACTTCGTCTTTGTCAACGGCTGTTTACATACTTTGTTTAAATATAACTATTTTTGAACTATACCTATCTAACACAGATAACGATATAATTGGTGATAGTTACTTTCTAATCCTATCAACTACTTTTACCATTTCAAACTGAATTGCTAAAATTTTATCTTGTTTTCTCTTTAATCTCTTTATTTATAGCTTGTGTATACATCATTGCTTTTGGACTTTTCAGTCACTGTTTACATACGGTGTAAAAACTTAAATTCATATTGAACTTTATAATAGAGATCTAACATAAATAATAGTAATATTAATATTTTAATCACTTTAACCACTTTAATCATTTGAAAGTGGAATTGCTAAAATGTTTATCTCTTTACTAATACACTCAGTCCTTGTTAATGACTGTTTACATACGGCGTATAAACATAATTATTTTGAACTATATAATACCTATATAATATAGCTAACGATATAACTCGTGATATTTGCTTTTTAATACTTTTAACCCCTTTCACTATTTTAAGCGTAGTTGCTAAAATTTTAGTCTGTTTTCTCTTCAGTCTCTTTATATATAACTTGGGCATTAATTCCTTTAAGTCTTTTCAATGGATGTTTACATACAATGTAAGAACATAAATTAATATTGAATTATTTAATAAGGATCTGACATAAATAATATTGCTATTAATTTTTAAATTGGAGAATTAATTACGTTCTAAGAGATGTCGTAAGGAAATTCAAAACAGTTTATTAAATTAGTCACCCTTTTCGAAATCAATTTCGATGTTATTTATGTCATATCTTTATTATATAATCCCAAATTAAATTATGTTCATACACCGTATGCAAATATCCATTGAAATGACCAAAGGGGTTTAATACAGGCAGTTTTATGATATTAATCGAAATATTTGTCGTAGTTGCATAAAATGTTGTAATTAAATCATATAATGTCCATAGTAATAATATTACTATCACAACAATTGTCAAATGGATCAGAATGTTTAAAGTAAAGTGATTAAATATTTCAGAATTTTATCAATAAACTTTTTACTTATATTTGTAAGAAAGTTAAATTTTTTTAAATAAGATCTTGGAAAGAAATAATGTCTAATTGAATGCACAACGAATCATCACATAGGATTAGTTTTGATCTCACGTCTAGATAGCAAAATAGTCTAAATATTTCTAAAAATTTTCTGTTTTTATTTGACAGAAAGTTTTCAGGGATTCGAAAATATATTTTACTGCCTGCCACCAAAAATTTAAATTTGTATCTTTTTATGTAATGAACATAATTACTCAACAATGATAGGTGTTTTTGTGAAAATCCTCTTAAATAATGTAAAATAGTCAAATTTGTTCAAAAAACATAATGAATAATTTGTTTATCACAGCATTCTAGTTTTACATTTGTAATATCTAAAAAAACTGTAAAGCAAAGAGGTAAAAAATTATTTTTATTGCATACTTCTATCTGTACAAGTCAAAAGTATTGCAGGTGTAATCGTGTTACGACATGTTAGGTTGTAAATTACGTTTTGTTTTCAGTTTACAATTTCTTTAGTTAAAACTCATATAAAAAAAAATTCACAAATTCCATTTAAAGAAATATATATTCCCAGTGAATTCATTTATAAAATCCCAATATATTTATCTAAATATATTCATCTCAATACATTCATCCTAATCTATAGTATATAGTCATTTATTGTTTACTGAAAACCACCGAAATCCCCATATATATCAGTAAATGGGTAAACAAATGCATATTTACGTGCAAAAAAATTAACAATTGAAGAGTAATTATATTTAAAAAAATTGGTGATAATTTTTTTTCTTAAAAATAAGCACAGAACTACAATTTTCCCTAAAATACTGCATATAACATCAACAGTTACTGCAATTTAATACTGTTTTTTAGCTGTACCTTATCACGTTTAACGAAGAAAAATAAATAAAAGAACTTGTGTTAATTGATTCCGCAATCAGTAAATCTTAAGTTTAACGGCCCTTTTAAATTATAAGATGAATCTGGAGATACCAAGTTCATGATTAGGTTTTATTTAAGACCCCTTAAAAATACAAAGCGAATAAAAATGTTTTTCAAAACGTGCTTTTAAAAAAGTTTGTGGTAGTTCTTTAACAGAGTTTTCTCATTAAGGAAGTCAAAAACCTCGTTTTATTAACCAATGTAAAAACATACCTCTCCTAGAGGAGCATAACAGAGTGCAAAACAGATCTCCATAAAGTCATATCTTAACATGAAGCTAAATTACTTTTTAGGCTGCTCTGATAATCTTTGTTACTTGAAGTTACCCACTCCTGCGGAGTGTCTGTTTTATTGCAGGATCGTGTTTTTCATTGTGAGAATGAAAACAACACTTAAAGTATTTCGGCAGAAAAATGACTTAGATAGAAGGAAATAATCTCCTTGGTTTCTCTTATCTAAATAAATTTAAAATGAAAACAGGAGATTTTATTTAAATAAGGTTAGGATTTAAAACTAAAACACTAGTTTTTCACGAGACCAATACTGATCACTTTAAAAAATAAAGCTGCATTTATTTCCATATTTATGACTTAGATAGAAGGAAATTATCTGCTTGTTATGTATTATAAGTATAATTTAAATGAAAAAGGATTTTATTTGAATTAGGTTAGGAATTAAAACTTAAAACAACAACCAGTTTTTAATGAGAACAATATTGATCACTTTGAAAAAAACTGCTTTTATTTACATATTTATGACTTAGATAGAAGGAATTATCTACTTAGTTCTCTTTTATAATATAATTTAAATTAAAACAGGATTTTATTTGAATTTGGTTAGGAATTAAAACTGAAACAACAGCCTGTTTTTCATGAGACCAATATTGATCACTTGGAAAAAAAAAACTGCATATAATTCCATATTGTAGAGGCTTGTATTTTTGTGCCGTATGAAAATGTATGACGCCATTTCTATATTTTACAAATGGCGCCTACCTAATGTAGACTCAAATAAATTGTATAAATAAGATTTAACTGTCATATGTTGATTATATCTTGACCAGATATGTTATAACTGTAAGTAAAGGTACTCTATACGAATTTCAAAAGTTCTGAACTAAATGGCCAAGACTCCTTCTTTCAAGCATTTTAGTTCATAAGTTCAGGAATATAAAAATCACAAAACTGTAATTTATATTAATGCCCTTAATTTCCGCGTGGCTACAAAGACCTCATGAAAGGTTAATGCAATCTTTTCCATAAAAAATAATCGATAAAGTTTTGACATCATAAATCCACTGTCCTCACACCCATGCATGTCATGGAGATCTTGTTCAAACTTTCAACACATGTAATACAGTAATAAATTTCTAAATCTCAGCAATCCGATGAGAAAGGGAAATTCTATTAAAATTTTCAAAGTTGAGCAAAGTGACCTCCATTTTTCGAAAAGAACATTGCTCTATTAATTCATTGCTGTTGCCGATTTTGATCAAGTCATTGTTTGAATTTGACCAAACACTTTTTTAACACGAGAATAAACTATCATTCTGAGATACTCAATGAAGGTTCTCGATATCCGAATTACATAAAGAGTCCATTCATTCAGCACTCATTTTATGGACGAACCCCTTGTTATCACGGCATATCATTGGATCCTAGCTAGGCAAGTATATAAATTTAAAAGATCCAAACTGTCTAAAATACAAGTACGAGTATTAACTTTAGTTCTAAGATTTTTAGTTCTACATAACTTTAGCCAAAAGAAGAAAGAGGAATAACTAAGCCATAGAAAACACCTCCATACTTTTTTTTTGTATTTCCAAAATTTCTAAGGTTAAATAAGACCTTCAAGCCCTAAACTTATTTAAATAGAATTTTTCAGAAAGGGGCTTCTAGATAGTGCCCACGTCATTGGTATATGTGTAAGTGAAACATGTTTCAACGTCATATAGCATAGGTTCTCGCAATTCAGCAGACTGTTAACGTCAATATTTGAGAACACAGGACATGTAGTGTTAGCATGATTGAACTTTGAATTGACAGTCTAGGGGATGTTTATTGTCGATTGTATCATTATTCAGAAGGTGCATGGTTTCTCGGGAATTCTTCTCCATGTCCGAAAATTTCAGGAAGTGGTTTATGGTGCTGATGGGGGCAATGTGAGGTATTTTAGAATTCGTTATGAAAATTGTATTGCGAAAGAGAAGAGATTAACTCTCCCCATTAAGTGATCCCTTTCTAAAGGGATATATGGGATCACCAGTTCTTCGTTGAGGCAAGGTTAAGTGAAGTTCAGCATAAAAGTTCTGTTACAAACAGATTTGTTTTAAAGGATCATAAATATCCAAGATTAATAAAAAAAGTCTAAGGGAACCAATAGTCAGACCCTTATTTTCCCAAACTTCAGAAGTGGTACTCTAACAAACGAACTATCTCTGTCATTTCCTAATACTTCTTTCATAAATTACTTCTTTTCATTCGAGGCCATCAGGCACATATGTAGCATGTTTATATTTTTTTCATTTGGCCTTTTAAACAGTGATTCAAACCAGGGGTATCCTAGTAGTAGCATGCTGGCTTTCTGTACTGAGGGTCTCTGATCGAATCCCTACAAGCGTCATTAAATACCTTCGTATCTAGGCCGGATATGGACACGTTAAATGCGTAGACGGGGATGTCCTTCTTTGAGGTCAGTACGTGGGGGAGGTACGATCCCTCCGGATCTCAGTCCTGGGGGTGCTCAGTCAAATTGAGGTGGCACAAGGCTAAGTCGGACTCGAAACTTGAGGTGCCATTATAAATCTGGAGCCGCACCCCTCGGCCCGCAAGCCTATATGGATTCTGGTCAGGAATACATTCCCAGCAGGGGGCATAAGAAACAACAACAACTACTACAACAAATACAACATGAACAATAAATACACAAACAGTGATTAAAAAAAATGCAAGGGATAATTTTTCTTATGCAATCACACGACTAATTACTGTTATTTCCAATGTTTTGAATGCTACTGCAAGGACTGCATACGAGGAATGCGATTTTAAGCCAAGTGTCATAAATTTACTTACGGAACAGTTCTGGTACTGTGAAGAAATGTAATTTGCAATGCCTTGAAAACAACACCTATGTTGCAAAAGTCTTGTGCTACGTGTATCACATTTGCCCGAGACTCGTTTCACTTTTTCGTATGTTAATAGCAATTTGAACTGGTAATATTTGATACATACCTGTTGTCACAAACCCTCTTGAAGATATCCTTGTTTTTGGTTTGCTCATATAGTTAACATGCAACACGTGCAGGATATATGAGCGTTGAGGCTCATTTTGTGTAAGTTTGAGAAATGCGCATCCAAAGAGTAATAAAAAAGAATTAGATAGTGACACTATTCATGAGTAATAAGAGAATCATAGATGTTAGAATGGCATTAAAGAGAGAACTTATAGCAAGCTAGTAAACTCATATACGATGAAATGTTCTGTACAGTACGTATGGCTTCAATCATAAACATGATTTATACGTGAATGATAATTCATAAATTTAGAATTAAATTTTATAAAATTATTTTTATACTATTTAGAATTAAATATTTTGTATCCTAAATTTAGTTAGTAAAAAATTGAAAACTATAAAATTATGAAAAAAAAACTATCTTAGATAAATATCGATGCAGCAATAAATGCTTTCATTTCTCATTAAAAATGTAGTTTTAAGAATACAAAGCTAATTGATGTCTGGTAAGCTTAGAAGGAAAGTGAAAGTAGTACGTTGTAACTCTTTCATAATTAATTATTCTATTTTAATTAAGAAGTTTAAATGAACTATTGATCATCTTGGTTATAAATGCAGGTATAGATTATAAGGACAGACAACAGAGTTTTGAGATGAAAAATTAAAGCAAATGCAGAGGCTTTCCTGCTAAATGAAAAGATCCAGCCTGCAATCTGACAGGATAGCAATAAAGGGACTTAGACCAGAAAAATCCTGATAAGAAGTAACACGTATTTTTACAAATTTAGAAAACGGAAAATTCAATACACCAATTTGTCATATGACCCCCCCCCCCCCCTCCGAAAAAAAAACTCTTTTTAGGCTTTTATCAACTTTTCATCTCAACTTCGCTCCGTTCTGTTTGAAACAGATTTTTTTCATCCTATTTTTCCACCCTTTACGCTCTTCTTTAACTTCCGTTTTGATGGCGCGGGTTAATGTTAAATCGATAGGACTAGGTACGGAGCGGGTATCAATACAAGCGCTATTTGCAAATGCCCCTAAAAACCCATCTTTCGGAATTTTTTTTTTCTCCATCTCATTTCTTGACATAGAGTAAATTTACTTTTTGATTACAGAACTTTGCATGCAAGCCACTGTATAAAGCGGCCCATTTATTTGGAGCACGTTTCTTAATTGTGTTTGTTAAGATATTCAATTTCTTGTCCGTTTGAATTAAATGCGCCGGGAAAGAATTAAAAGAATTTTCAAAAGCAGGTGGTTTAGAGTTAATATGTTAATCTAAATATGTATTACAGACTTTTCTTCCTTATATGGGGCGCATATTAGATTGTACATTTAGATAATTTCTTTAATTTTGTAATGGATAAAATTTGTTAACAAAAATTGCCGGTAAAGAAATTAAACGAATTTTTAAATGCAGACGGTTTTGAGTTAATATGTAAATCCAAATATGTATTAGGGGCATTTCTTGCTCATACGATACACATATTACATTGGAGATTTAGATAATTTCTTTAATTTTGCAAAGGAGAAAATTTGTTACTCAAAATTGCTGGTAAAAAAATCAAAAGAATTTTCAAATGCAGATGGTTTTGAGCTATATATATTATAGACATTTCTCCCTTATATGGGCCATATATTAGATTGGACATTTAGATAATTTATTTAATTTTGTAATGGAGGAAATTCGTTAACCAAAATTGCCGGTAAAGAAATTGAATTTTCAAATGCAGATGGTTTTGAGTTAATATGCTAATCCAAATATGTATTAGGGACATTTCTCCCTCATATGGTGAACATATTAGATTGGACATTTAGATAATTTCTTTAATTTTGTAATAAGAAAAATTTGTTACCCAAAATTGACGGTAAAGAAATCAAAAGAATTTTCAAATGCATATGGTTTTGAGTTGATATGTTAATTAAAATATATATTACAGACATTTCTCCCTTATATGGGGCATAAATTAGATTGGACATTTAGATAATTTCTTCAATTTTGTAATGGAGGAAATTTGTTAACCAAATTGCCAGTAAAGAAATCAAACGAATTTTCAAATGCAGATGGTTTTGAGTTAATATGTTAATCCAAATATGTATTGGGACATTTCTACCTCATATGGTGAACATATCAGATTTGACATTTAGATAATTTCTTTGATTTTGTAATAAGGAAAATTTGTTAACCAAAATTGCCGGTTAAGAAATCAAAATAATTTTTAAATGCTGTTGGTTTTGAGTTATTATGCTAATCGAAATACATATTATGGACATTTCTCCCTTATATGGTACACATATTAGATGGATTGCCCATTTACATAATTTCTTTAATTGTGAAATTAGGAGTAATTAACCCGAAAGGTATTGTAATAGCAAAGACATTTACTACTTTTATTTCGCAATGTTTATGAAGGTATTTAGTGCATCGTGTTGTATTAATCGTGTCAGATTTAATGCAGCATGTCTATAGAAAATTTCACGATTTCTATAGAGCATTACGACTCCAGAATCAGACTATTTTACTAAAATTACCATGAAGCAGTTGATCAATCTTGAGATTGATAATGAAAAGTGATCACCTCTTATGCCTTTATGATGCATTGTGTATAAAATTCCAATTATAAATTTGAATTATACCCGCCGATGATTGTATATTGGTTCATCGTGAAATGTGTTAGAGAATTTATAGAATTGATATGTAGAGTTTCCTTTGAATATATTGATTTAACGATTTTATATCGAGTAAGTATTCTCATTTAATCTAAGCTAATTATTAACACTTGTGTTATATGTACTTGAGGTCTGTAAAGTTTTAATGATGCATTTGTTTAATTTTATGGAAAATTTTGGAGTTAATCGATCGACTGATAGTAGAAAACCGTAGTTTGAAATAAGACTTCATTTTGCATTAAGCTTTATATTCCCCTTTTTTCCAACAAATGTTTAAATGTCAACAGAGACAGTGCCATACATCCCAAAAAGGTTAAACCTCACTTAGGGCATTGACAGTAAATACATATTTTTGTGAAAGGAGACCGAGTTTAAAGTGACTTATAACTAAGTAATCATTGATTTTCGGGCGTCCTGTAAGTTATTTTTTTAATTGTTTCTGTTGATAAAATTAACATGTATTTCAAACTTACCTCTAACTGATCAAAAGAAAAAACTTCAAGAAATGCATTTTCTAAACTCATGTTTCTTACCTGGTGAAAGAAAATATATATTTAGATATATAAAGTTATTAAATGGAACGGAAAAAAATAGCTTAATGATCTTAAAACATTCAAAAATATCAGTACATATAAGAGAAATATTCGATATATTGAACATATATTAAATGAAAACAATCTAACAGGAGAAAATTCTGAATTAACAATTTTTTTTTCTTTTTTGACCCATTTACATGCATAAAAAGTATTTTTCACTTAGAATACAGTCATTAAGGTCAGAAACTTTCCAAGTAAAATAAAAAAAAAAAACTAAAATAACAGCATAGCAAGCAAAACATTATTTCATAAAGTAAGTATCTTCTCATTGCCGAAAAAAATATATATATAAACACAAAAACTGAGCGTTTATCTGCCAAAGTACAAATTTTATAGAAAACAATGCAAGCAAGACAATGTTAACGGGCCATATTTTGTTTTCTAACTGCTATTTTTCCTCTCAGCTTGCAAGATTGCGAACTATTAAAAAGTTAGCAGCTACGTATACTTTTCTTATCAGGCAAAAATGAGATTTTTTTAAAACTTTTTCATTTGTTTACTTTGTACAGAACACATAATAACAACAGTTTTAAGTTTAGTAAAGTCAGTAATGTTAATAAACTAAAAGGCCATATAAAAATTCTAAGATATTATTGCAGAAGTTTGCTCCCATAAAGGCTAAATGAGCAGATCAAATCTAAGCATTCAGAGAACTAACCAACTCCTTAGTAATTATATTGTTAATTGATTCATAAAAAAAGTTTTATAATGATACTGAGTAATTTTACATTTTATTTCAGTATTTCTCAGTATATACATTTCGATGAAAATTAAAACTTTCACAATTTAGAATAACTTCGCACAAATTTTTATGATGAATACACATTCTGATAGAAATCAGGATGATATTGGAAATTTAGGAAGTCGAGATTAGCTAGACAAAAGTGAATATTGATTTCTGAAATGGGAACTAATGACTAGATGGTTTTAATTCTAAATCTAAAAGTTATAATATAGGGTAAAAAAATCCAATTTCATGTAAGAAAAGACGCATATAATCAAGCTAATAGCACAATAAAATTTCTTTACGACTCAATTAAAAAGGTGGAAAAAGTGTTATAAAATTTCATCATCCAAAAGGACAAAAATTAAAGTTGTATAAAGTAGTTTTAAAGTTTTTATGACTCTTTTGTGATGTTTTATTAATAATATTTTCGTCACATTATCGTTGTACACAGATTAAAAAAAAGTTGATTGGTCGCCAGAATAAGTGGGTTCTGCAGCCCACTTCCGGTGGTTTATTGTGAGACGCGAGTTAAACAAACCACTAACCGTGTTTTTGAACGCGGATGCAAATGAGTTAAATAACTACTGAGTTATCGTTACTGAGTTATCGAAACAGTGTGCTAGATAACTCACATGTCGTGAGTCTTTTATAGTGAGTTTATTGAATTGGAGAACCATATTCAAGTATTTAGACGTAAATATTATGTAAATTGAACGTTGAAATGGAGTTCATTTGAAATGAAAACGTTTAGCTGTACTTAAAATCTTATACATTATTTTTTCTTGAAAAAGAAGTTAGTTTTTAGTATACAATGTCTAACATTTTTAACGGGAATTTAAAAAAAATCTTGTATCGTATTCCATATCAATTTTTTGTTTATAATATTTTGTTCTCAAGATAGAAAATTTTACCTTTGTGTAGAAACATTTTCATTTAATAGTAGAGAAATATTTAAATCCCAGTTTTAAAAACATGCAAATTTTTTAATAATGTCATAAAAGCACAAAAAAATTACACGTTCCAAAGTAATTTTGTATCAAAAGTAGCATTTTTTTAAAGAAAAGATGCTAATGTTCTTGTGTTATGTTATTAAGGCTTTACGTCTCGACCTGGGGGCAGACTCTTACAGGCCCAATGATAAAAGACTTGGATTCGCAGGTTCGCGTTTTCATATTTTGCTCCTTAATTTTCGAATGGTTTTCTTAATAGCTTACGATTCGCCCGCATCGAAACAAATGCTATTGATAATAATAGTTAAAAATAAATGACATCACACTTATTATGAGGCCTTACTTATTAACAATCATGTAAAATTTAATAGTATAGAATAAATCTCCATTGCACTGCTCTCTTTTTTTCTGCGTGTACAAAAATTGTCAATTTATTTAGACATAACACAAAATATATACACAATTAAAGTCGGATTTCTTTCAACATCATTTATATATTTTTAGAAAAAATAAAGGCACGAGAAACACCATTTACCTGAAAATGAGACTACCTCATAGAACTATTTCTGAATAGAACGATAGAAACACATTTTAGATCCGCAGACCACAAAACCGAATCCTCCAGCAACATGCGATGACCAAAATAAAGATGATGATAGATCTTGAAATAAAATTACCAGAACTCGGACGGTAAAAACATTCCCAGAAAAGCTTTCTGTAACCAGACGATAAGACTTCATAATCTATAAAAATATCTTTTCTATTCCCGTGAGAGTCTTATTTTACAAAAAATGAAGAAAAAAATCTTTTTAACTCACGGTTCGAAACATATATTTCAAGATTGATTCGGAGATGTAGCACTTTTGGGCTTTTGAGATTAGTGTCAAATTAATGATTCTCCAAACATTGGGTAACTTTCAATAACTGGGTCAAGTTTCATAAAATTGAACTAACACTTAAGGTTTGTTGATAATCTGGAAAATGTTGTTTAACTAGCTCTTAAAGATAAATTTTCATAGGCGATAAAATATCTCTTGTAAAGAGTTAAATAGCCGAACAGAGTATTTTATGTAAACATAACTTGATTTTTTTTAAAAAATTTATTTTAATTTGGGATATTTTAGGCTATATTGTACATTATCTCTTTAAAAATCAATAGTGTTTTTTATTTGAGATAAATCGGCTTCAACAGAATTATTTTTAAGTAATTTGAACATAAACAATAACAAGAAAAGTGTATTTTTATTTTTTGGGTGAAATAAACGACACATACGGGAAAACGATGATTCGGAGAACGATCGACCGATATTCCACAATATGTATATATATGTATATATATATATATATATATATATATATATATATATATATATATATGTATATATATATGTATATATATATGTATATATATATGTATATATATATGTATATATGTATATATATATGTATATATATATATGTATATATATATATATATATATATATATATATATATATATATATATATATATATATATATATATATATATATATATATATATATATATATATATATATATATATATATATATATATATATATATACATGGTACGGTTCACTAATAATAAGTACAATGAACTTCTTCAACCTGACATAGAAGCTCTGATAAGAAATAAACATAAGCAACAGGAAGTTTCTCATTAAGCCTTCTGAAAAAGAGAATTTAGTGTTGAGAAATTGTATTAGCCTTTTGTTAATAACAAATGCGTGTAACCAGCTTTTTCTAATCTTAGGGATTTTATTATTTATTTTGATTTATTTATACTTAAATAAATTTTGAAAAGTTACTCATGTGTGTATAGTATTTATTTGACCCCCCTCAAGAAGTTATAACATAACCATTTGTATGCCACGACCCTACACAATTCTCAGGTAGTTCTCAAGTATAAAATATCGCTGGCATATAAGGATAATGTAGTTTGAATGCTGCTTAAAAACATTATCAAGCATAACTTATTTTCAAATTAATAGCAGCACTAGAATTATTTTAGATATGTTTGTCAAAACACAAATATCGGGAAGTTGTAAAGTTCTTCAATTCCACAGTCTCACCTTTATAACATGTATATTAAAAAATAAGTAATAGTAAAATAAAATGACACTCTTAAAAAGTAATGGTTCAGTTATTTTTAATTCCCAGTTAATATTTTACATGGTTAATGCGAACATTTTAGTTAATGTTAGTAAAACGGCGTCGTAAAATTAACTGATGCTAGCTACAACGTATGAGCTTCAAACATCTAAATGTGTTCCTAAAAATAACTTCTTATATAAGACCTTAATTAGAACTTTCTAGGTAAATTTGAATAATATTTACTCATTAATTATGAAACTGCTTAACACAGAGTTCTAGGCTAATAGTTGAATATATTTCAGTAGTTTTAATATGGTATATATATATTTAATATTAAAGCTAATGGGATAATATGAATCGTGTAATATCAGAACTAACAAGAAACCTCCCTTTTTAAAACAAATTTAGTTAAGGATACATTCTTATAATATTTCAACAATTTAAAAATTAAAAAAAATAGAAAAGGCTCTACTAATTTAAAAATAACGGGGGAAATTTTCTAAAGGTTATATCAATTTTATATTTTCGAAAATGCATAATATATAGTTCTTTTCCCATTAGACGGAATGAAAAGGTCTGATTGCTAATTTTGATCCTATAACACACATATAAAATTTACTAGCTGAATGCATGTGCTTCACTACGGAGTAAATTCAAATTAAATACAAAGGTAAATGTATGCAATTAAAGCCAAAAAAATTGTAAAAAAGAATCGTAACGGATATTTTTATAGACAAAATAATGTAGAAGAAAATATTCAAATTAAATTCAACGGTCAATATAGGTAATTAATTTGCATGTTTAATATCCATAAAACATACTAACTTGAATTAAATTCTTAAAAAACTTCCATCTCATTTAGTCTAGTGGTTAAATTTTATCTTTTACCGTATTTTAATATCTTTTTTGTCAATTTATTTCGTTGTTATGCACGTGACGCAAAATTAATTTAAAGTATCACAAAAAGAAAAGAAATCTCGTAATCAGCATTTAATAAATTAAATTATAAAACATTAATCTTTAAAAATTTACCAAAAATCAGAAAATAAAGGTAAATATTCGAAAAAGATTTCTTTTTAAAGGAATTTTTATAATCTTTCTTGTGATATAAATTTTATAACCCTCAGATTATTGTTTTAAATGCAAACTTAAAAAAAGTTACGAAAACAACTTAAAAATTTAATTTTAAAAATTCTAAGCAGAAGTTTTCAAAAATCTTTCTTAGTGCACTCCTACAGTATAAGAAGAATTGCCATGTGAATTTGAAGCCCTTTAGATCCAGCGGTTTTGTCTGTGAGTTATCTGTCAATCAGTCAGTCAGTCACGGAACTGTTTTACGGATTACGCCAACATTTTATCAAATTCAAATGAGTATCACTTTACTTCAATAAAAAATATTTTTTACCATGTTTTTATTAACTGGCTTTCTTGTTTGTCTGTGTGTTTGTCCAATACAAATCTTGCAATCGATTTTTAACTAACTTCCCGACTATCTAGACATTTCTAACTTTTAGAATAGCTCATAATACGATGAAAAAGCATTAATTTAATACTTTTAGCCATCTTTAAGCAGATTTGAATTCATTTTCAGTTAATTTTCTTTTGTAGACTGGTGCAGCCATCTACCGAACGGGACGGGATCGAAAAGTTAAACGCATGTTAACTTCCAATTAACTTTATTTTCTTTCAAGTAGATGGGATAATTCATCAAAAAAAATTTTAAAAAGTATTTATTAATACATAGAATTGTCAAGTTTATATGATTCAACAGAAAATTTAAAAAACATGATATATAAAAAGTTATTTTTATCTTGTAATTATTACTCTAAATTTTGATGAATATATCACGAATAGCAACCAAGCATAAAAAGTAAATTTATGTCCCCTTTGATTTATTGCACTCATCATTAAGGCGAATTAACATACTTGGTTCAATTAGGTAAACCTATCCGGTTTCCATGTTTTAATTAACCCGTTAAATATCCCCATATTCTCAAAGAATCGTTTTCCTAGGGATATTTCCAATAACCTAACTATATTACATCTTACACCAAACTCCGACTTTCTTGCTTTTCACTTTAACTTGTCTATAGTAGTTACGGGAGTTAACGGGAAACAAATGATCGTTTTGACAAGCGACTTGCGAGGCACCATTCCTTGGCACTCTTTTATTTTGCATGCATGTCACGATAAAGTGACAGTATTGAAAGATGATTTTTGAACACGGGGGCTTATTGGGTTTGTTTTTAAAACGCCGGATTTTCCTATCTCATTTATGAAGTTAAAATCGGGAAAACTGGCTTAAGGAAATTAGTGTTAAGAGACTTGCGTAAGGCGAAAAGGATTTGAGGAATTCTGGGCAAATTTTAAGAGGGGAAATAATAAAGAAATTGCCTTGGCGAAATTAATTTCAATCACCCGAGAGTTTTGTGGAAGTGAAAGATATTAATGTAAAATCGCGCGACGTTGACGTTTCTGAATGTATGATTACCACTTTAAGCAGTAAGTTAAACGTCTACCAGCAAAACTGAACAAAAATTAAACTAATTCCGCAGATAAATATAACGGAAATGCATTATCCAGTTCACTGTTTTATATTTCATTTCTAAAAATTTAAAAGTGTCAAAGCGTAAATTATTATAAATAGAGTAATTCGAAAACTCACAAACAGTACTGTTGCAGATATACTAGCATTCACTCTTTGGTAGAGCTAGGATTTTAAAAGAAAATGTGTCTTATGCCCATCATATATACATATTGCTGCGTTTCCTTCTATGATATTTGTGAACGACGACTTCATAGTGCGACATAAGTTTAATTGCTCTTTGGTCTTAAACAGACCCCAAATATTACAAACAATCCCTTTGGACTAAAGCGAAATTCAGCAAAAGATTAGACACAATGCACACACAGGTACAATAAAAGGCCTATAATTGACACAAATCAGCCAGATTCCAACTGAGATATTAAGGAATCAAAAACTTTAGGAGCCCTTTTGGGTATCCTTATATACCCATTGTGACATTCCCGATTGGTTCTCAAAAAAAGTTGCCAAATATTACCAATATTATCGCCTTGCTTGTCTCAGATCTCTAAAAAAAATTCGAAAATATAGCCAAAGGTCACATATTGAAATTTAACCCTCAATACTTTGCACAAAATATATATAAATTAAGAGAAGTAAAGAATATTTGCAAATGTTTAGAACATTTTACAGACATTTACAGCATCATTTTTCATAACCTTACAGTGATTTTTCGTTATGACGTCATAACCGATAATTTCATTTTACTCCCCCCCCCCTGAATTATACTCTACAAGTGTTCTAATCTTTGATATTTTTTTCCAGCTCAAGGCAAAATGGCACCATACTCAGCTGTTTAGGCATGTGAAAGTAATCAACATTCAATTTATGTCAGATTAAGCAGATGACTGATGCTATATCGCGTTCATACTTGACTGGGTGTTGTAATTCGACGAACAACACTTGAGTTCGGCGCGGTGAACACTTGAGCTCGCAGAAATGGTAAATGTTCTATAAAGGAAGCTATCAATACAGTTAAAGTTCAATCTCATGATATGCTCTAATTTCTACAGGTGAATGTCAGTGCTGTAAACTGTTAAACTTTAGACTAGTTATTTAATATTTTCCTCATTGTTCAAACGAGTTTGCTGACGATGTTTTTATACTCATATGGAAATTATTTGGAAGAAATGTCATAAAATGAGCAATCTTCTTGTAATGGGACTGAATTTCTCAAAAAAAATTGAGATGTTGATGATGAGAAAAATTTTGAGGATGAAAAAAAATTGAGAGGAAGAGAAAATAATTTGATTTATTTTGATAATGTGTTGGCACTTGTCCCGAGACATTCGCACTTATATACTGTGGAAATTATTGATTTCATTTTATGTGGTAACACCATGCAGGTGTGTCAACATTACTCCATTGGTGCCATCTGAATTTTGACACCCATAATCAACCTACATTCAAAGTCCTTTAAATCACATTAAATCACATTTTTAACCTTATTCCTTCAGATGCAATACACTTCAACTTTCTTTCTATAACCATTGAGCAATCGCTTTTTATACTAATCATGTAAAAGCAGTAGTGCGACTTCTTAGCTGATTTGTATAAACTCTTTAGGTGGTTTTGGGGATGTTTTACTGGTGCTGATAAACGGAGAGGAGTCGAAACAAAATAAACCACTGGTACTTTAAATACGCAAACATAACAATTTATTTCAAGCTAAAAAATCAATTAACACAGCACTGAAAGAGTTTACTCGCGTATGGGCAACGAAACTACAATTTAGATATAAAAGCTAATAAGGCAAAGTCAGTGCGAAAAACTCTACGTGATACCACGGTCTGGCTTAGTTGTGTTAAAGTAAAAGCCAGACTTGACCATCATTGGCATCTTGAGCATCATTGGTGTAATTTTGCATACTGAAAAACCGGAATAGAAAAATACAGGCAAGCATTGCTGCAAAATTGAAAGGTGTTGTGCAAAGTAGACATTGCGGTCACCACGTGATCATAATGAATTAACAACTTGGGGCCTGTTCACATAGAATCCGTCAGCATCAGCGTAAAAAAAAATAACCAATCATATACCAATCATGGACCCATTTAACCAACCAGCGCCAACGGAACCTTTAACACTGGCGCCGACGGATTCTATGTAAACAGGCGGTGTGTATATGCCTATGTGAATGCGTAGATATACTTCAGTATGTCTTCTTGCCCAAAAAAGGAAATGAAACCAAAAACAATAAACTTCTGCCACGTCTCTCCAAATCATTTCGTTTAACCTCCGACAAATACACGTACATTCTTTATTTCTGTTCTCTATTCTTTTATCAGATTCGACATAACTGCAGTACAAGTTTTTTTTTCTTCTTTTTTTTATAACTCCGTTTTCCCTGAGCTTACTAAAACTTTCTTCCAATATTTCATTGATTGCACTTTCGAGCTTTTACAAAATTTTCTCGAGTTTCCCGTCATTTCTTTATCCCGAAAAAAAAAAACCGTACGTGAAAACAAGAAAGTCAGAGAGAGAGCAGTTTTCCAATACAAATACTTGTTTTAGCCCATCCTGTTGAATGTACGAGGTAACGACATCCGCCCCGAAAAAATATGGATCCCTGGTGTATTTATATAAGTCCCTACGAAAGATTATGGTTATTCTACGAATGATTCCCAGGAGCAGGCCGAGTGCCGTGTTCCGATTTGTTAGGGTTATTGCTTTATCCATGATATAAGATGATGCCTGGAGGTAACCGTGGAAGTCAAATATATATCCCCGAATCCTACAGCTATAAATTCTTACTAACCCTTGTGCATGTGGAGATATTATTTAGGGCGAAATTGTTATAAAAAAGGGAAGTGAAAGAGGAATGGATTTCGTCTATAGTTTATACAGTCCATATATCTGTAGCTTTAAGGTACTTAAATTTATATTGACGCAGTAGAGTTTTTTTTGTAGGTAATGCGATAACAGCAAATATATCCTTTGTGAAATAAAACTACGGATGCTTAATAATAGGGATCTATGCTACAGCTAAATATCAAGCCAATTTAGTAAGTTCTACTTTCGCTGAGTTTTGAGCATCTGAACATATTTCAGATATTTTAAAATATATTATTAAGGTAAAATAATTAAATATAAACACGGGATAGTAGGGAATGGAATTAAAGCTTTGATTTTAACCTTAATGTATGTTTCAGTTTTATTTGAATAACATAAATTTGAAGAAATGACAAATGTTACCCATGTGTCCTCTAGTTCTGAATTAAGGGTAATTTTAGTTTGCTATGTAATTAATTCTTGTCAAAAGTCAATGGTAAAAGTTAGGTGCAAAGCCAAACTTTAAATATAGAAATGTATGTATATTTAATTAAATTGTAATAAAAATACTATAATAAAATTGTTGTCAAACATGTACCAAACAATTTACGAGACAGAAAAGATAGTTCAGTACCTATAAATACAGAAAAAATAAAACGTAAGAGCTAAAAACTTACATGGTAAGATTTTTGTGCCTTAAACTAAATATTCAATTCCAATATCTTTGAAACATGGCTTTAATACTATTTCAAAGTGATATATACTTACAAATCTATATCATTCCGCATTTATAGATCTTGCGTTGAGACATTCTGTAGTTTCTGAAATCAGGTACTTTATTACTCCTGGGTACACTTGGTACACGAGATTAAATCCATACATTTTCAATTTTATCCCACTTCTATCACATATACAATTTAATAAAATTGCACACTTCAAAAGATTAATCCGAAATAGGATTGGACTCTCTAAGTACCAAAAACTACTATTTAAAAATAAAGATCAGAATAGTTATAAATATTTTCAATTTATCGATTAGTATGATCGATTAGTTTGATGTATGAACAATAATTCATTTCATTTATGTGACGATATATTGTTATTATATCATGCTGGAAGTACACAAATTATCGTAATGATCTTGAAATGTTGTGTTTTTATATAGGAAATACACAAAAATGTTTTTGAATTTCTACAGCATTTATACAATAGGGTTTTCTTCTAGCAACCCCCAATTTAGTGATTCTCTGCAATATAATGACTATGAGGATTGACTCTTCCTTATGTATGTTATGCTACTTTGCATATTGCAGAAAAACCGTAAAAAAAGTAGAAATATCATAAAAATCACTTTAAGCAACATTAATCACGATACTAAGACAAAAATAAACCATTGTCCGCAATCCGAAAGTATCATAGGTTGTTTTTTTTCTTCACAAATTCCCATTAAAGTAAATTTAGGGTGTAAGGTGGTTGTAATTTTACAACCACCTTTTTGACAACGAGTGTATCTTATTACTTTACTCATTGGAGTAGATACCCTTAAAGGTAGAAATAGAACCTCTCTTCCATACCCACTTAACTAAAAGAGGCGAATTTCATCTTTCCTTTCCTTATCACAAGAACCGAATTCATATTATATCTACCAACCGCCCCAGCAGCAATGGGCGTAAGCTCCGCCCTTTTCACAGGCTCCTCATCCTGGTATAACCAGCATGCAAATCTGATGGGAAAATAATTTTAAATGCGGAATTTCTCTAATACTTTACCGGTAATTGAAAAGTGCATGCAATCAGCCCACACTGCATTGCTATCAACATGACTGTACTTCGCCAGTCACAATTAACGATTTAACGAAATTCCGCATTTCGATTTTTTTTCCTTGTGTACTTACCAGTTATGCGAATACCGGTTATGCAGAATAGAATCTCGGAATCGTCTATTAGTGAAGAAACTTTTTTAGGAAGACTCATGTGAAATCAAACTATGCTGAAAGTGATAAGAAAGTGATAACCAAACTTGGTAACCCAGCTAAAAGTATCTTCTATTGGTTACAAAAAAGTAAATTTCCTTTAGTAAGATTTATATTCAAGGGTGCTACCTATAGTATTTCTGAAGCACCTTTAAAAATAAATTCCTTGGTGACAATGCAAGAAAAGGTGCGATTTAAAATCAGCTCACTCTTTCTCCATGATTCTAGAAAAATCGTAAGAGTCCAGTACAGCGAACAGTTAACATTACGCTTCTACAACAGAATGCCTTCAGTCACCATGAGGCGAGATTAATTTAAAATCGAAATTACTTCCTGAAAAGTTTGCAAAATTTAATCGAATTTTATTGCCGTTTCTGATTTGCAAACGTATCTTTAACACTAGAAAGACGGCTGCAGTCATTTTGACGGTTTTGGACATACTATTGAGCGCTATGTCTGTATTTATGTCCTCAGGCTGCTGAAATTTTATGACGTTTCCTAATTTTACGCGAAATATGCACACAAATTTACAAAACTATATTCGATAGTAAAGAGGGAGAGAAAATGTGTTGTATACCTACTAGGACTGAAAGCCGTCAATTTGACGGCAATATAGGAAACAGGCAGAAATTTGTAAAATAATACCGGAGAATTGTTAGTTACGTTTCGTCTCTTCGAATCGTCAAATTCCGCCTTGCAAATAATAGAAATATTGGCTCTTCGGAAATATTGGTGTTGAAAGATAAGGACTGAACAAACCATGCATATATTTTTAAGGATAAACCATACTGGTTTGTCAGCTCGACATACCTGCATCAAAATATATCTAAATATATACTAATTTATTTTATATTGGTACGAAATAGTTCAGAATTTAAAGTATTTAACCATTTAAAAAATTAAATATTTTACATTCTTGATTTTATTTTTAACTGTGATAATAACGGCGTTCAGTCTTTTTAGAAAGAAAAAAATTCTCGTCTTTTTAGTGCTAATTATAACACAAATTAATACATTTGTCGTATATTTACATACAAATTCAAAAATAATTTTCCAACTTTCGATCAAAGAGTTAAATAGGTTTATAGCAGGCACTTCTATTATTTGTTCTCAGTGTATAATAGATTGGTTGTCCCTTAGTTATCAGTATTTTCATGAGAACGGTTGCGCTTGTCGTAGATTTACACGCAAATTCAAAATTGGTTAGCCCCTTCAAAGTTCATAACAAGTATTTCTATTAACTTGTTTTAAGTGCATGATGAATTGGTCGTGCGTTAGTTATCAGGATTCAACGTGTAACTTGTTGTAAATATATCACTGTCTGGCTGAAATGTCCAGATAGGAGATAATAGGTAAAAAAGCTAAATATTGGAGAGTCAGTTTCATCTATCATCCTTTTGTGCACATTCTAAATAAAATATCGCCGGCATGCACGCCAAACCTTGAAAACATAATAACCTTTATCAGAGGGAAATGATAAACGTGTCATGTATAAATCATGGATATTAATACATTTGCTTGCCCGTAATTGATTTGCCTGAATACTATCCCAATCAATTAATCTAACTTGTAGCTACAAAACATCCTGTGAGGGCGAATAAAGTTTTAACATTAGAATTAACTTTGTGATAGATTTGAATATGATTTAATACATTTCGGAAATTCTTCCTCAACTGCAGTCATTAATAATTGAAGAAATGTCTGACCGTATTACATAACTCTCATTCGAATTTCTAATTATACAAAAAAGGGCATTCTAAAATATCCTGTAAATCATAAACTGACGGCAAATTATCCTAGTGTCCTATATATATATATATATATACATATATATATATATATATATATATATATATATATATATATATATATATATATATATATATATATATATATATATATATATATATATATATATATATATATATATATATATATATATATATATATATACAGGTGGTTATCAAAATAATGGAAACACTTAGGAAAAACATGAAATTCCTTATTAATATGGCATAGGACCATCTATGGCACTTAATACCACCTTGATTAACTAAGGAAGTGTATTATGCAAGTCATGAATAGTGGTTAAGGGAATATTATACCATTATTTATGGATAAATCGTCAAAGTTCCTGTAGAGATGCTATTGCTGGATATTGATTCCTGACTCTGTTCCCTAAAACAGACAACAGCAGTTCGATGATATTGAGGTTTAGGGACTGTGGGAGCCAAATAAGGTGTTTGACTTGGTCTGTATGTTCCTGAAACCACGACCTGACACGTCTAGCTGTATGGGTCGGAGCATTATCATCAAGGAGAACGTCACCTCCTACAGGAAAAAAAAAAATTTCACCATAGGATAGATTTGGTGGGCTAAATGTTCGACATAGTCCTTCCCAGTCAATCTCTCTTTTGGGGTTACAATAGATCCCTTTTGAAAACAATGAGATGGCTGCCGAAATCCTAAGAAATTTCCTCTCCATGTTTGACAGCTGGCATGACACAAACATGATAATACGCTTGTGTAGGTGTTTTCAGACATACGCATGTCCTGTTGCAGCGGATAAAGTGAACAACGATTCGTCTAACCAAACGTCATATTTCAACGTATCATTCGACCAGGAATTGTGCTCGTGGCAGCACCGTAGAGGACAGCATGTTTTCACATCTGTTACAACTGCCTTGGGAATTACTATTCTGCAGTAAATGTTTTGTTTTTGAATTTTTCTCTTACCTGTAATGACTGATACTAGAGCCTACAGATTAAGATGGAGCTCTACGGTCACTTTGGCTGCAGTTGTCCTCTTTTTTGATGCCACAATCCGCTTCAACACCAGTCAGTCTCTTTCACTTAGCTTTCCCTTTCGTCCACTATTCTGTTTCACAGAGGATGTCTTCCCGTGAACTCTGTATGCCATTATGACTTCCGATATCAAAGCTCGGTAAACACCCAAACCCATGGGCGCTGTTGTAACAGATACTTTAATTAAACGCCCTTCAACAATTTTCTCTCTGTTGTGGTCTACAAGGTTTGACATCTTACGCTATCCCCCAAAGAGCCTGACGTCCATAGTTTTATTAATGCTACTTTAGAGTAGTATAATGTATACATTATATTCTATAAAAAAATATTGGTCCCTAAACATGTTTTTATGGAATACGAAGCACTTCCATAAACACCACTAATATTGATGTGTTTCCATTATTTTGATAACCACCTGTATATATATACATATATATATATATATATATATATATATATCAGGAAGTAGATCAATAATCTTAAAACAAATATCCGGAAACATTATAATTTATTAACAATATTTGCAAATTAGCGAGAATTGTGATACCCAATCCTGAAACACACTAATTGGTAAAATTGATCAAAGGTAGAAGGTACACTAGTTCAATGTGCTTATACATAAATCTATATTGAAATAAGGATTAAGGATTTTTACATTAGAATAATACAAGTGAAAGTAACCAGGACAGAATTTGTTTTTTTATTAACCCTCAAACGGTATAGTGGTTTGAGACAAAATTGATGGTACGGTCGGGTCGAATACGACCCGATCTCTTTTTTGATGAGTTTGGTAGAAATAAGTACACAATAAGCATTTTTGTTGTATAATAACTTTTACTGACAATATTTTACCTGAAATGAAACCTTTTTTGTTGAAAAAATTGCCAACGAATTGTAATTTTGCTAAACAAGGAAAATCTCTATAGCATTTACATAGAATGTTGTATATATTACGTATAATATGTAATTTTGTCTTGTACCTAGTTTTAGAAGTTAGTGAAACCAACTTTCCGAGCAGAAAAATGTAAAAAAATAATATATACGGACATTTTTGGCCTTCAAAATCGAAATAAAAAATTAAAAAATCTAAAAAAAAATTTTAAAAAAATTTAAAAAAAATTAAAAAAAAATTACTAGTGAGCATGATAATGTTTTTTAAGAAATACACTCGTATTTACTTATTCCTGTATCTAGTAGGGTGGTCTTGTAGGTCTCTTTGGTAGGGGTCCTTGTCAAATAGATCTCTCGCAATGAGAGGGAAGAGTATGGGAAAAGGAAGACACATCCTTGGGTCGGATCCGATCCCCACTGTACCGTTTAAGGGGACTCGGTACATCTCATTTTGTCGAAAAATGACCAAATTGACGAATTTCATATTTTTATTCTAAATTATTCCTTCACATGTCTAGAAGATTCCACCCAAATTTCGTGTCATTCTGATAAATATTTAAGGAGTTATGGTTAATTTTCGTAACCCATATCTTTCATTTTCCCTTTAAATGTCCCTTTAAATCCCAGCTGCTTCAATGTTTACAGCTGAGATCTGATCGTCTCCCTGGTTTATTGTAAAAATAATTATTTTTATATCGATGCTGCTTTCAAAGTTAGATTATCCACAACCGTAGCGCCAACTTGTTTACATTTACGAGTGCTGAACACTGTTTTTTTTTCATGGATTGCGTTTTATAATTCGAGTTCGTTTAGAGAAGTGGAAGCTTCGTTCATTTTTATTTATTTTGTGTGTTCTTCTGAAATCATGCCTAGAAGGAAAAGAAAATCTGTTCTTGCAACAGAAAATAATAATAAAAGATGGAAGAAAACCGAAGGTATCATAATAAGTGATAGTAGTGCAGAATCACGTTGCATGAACACAAGCATGTCATCAAACAGTTGTGCTCGATTGCAGAATTTTCAATCTTGTAATCAAATAGAAACAGAAAATATTAATGGTGAATATATTTTTGTAAATACTGTTGAACTGTGAAATTTGTTTTCTAATGTGAAATGTGTAGATTGTGGAAACATATCTCTCAAATTAGACTGTAGCAGTGCAGTTGGTTTTTACAGAAATTTAAAACTTGTTTGTTTAGAGTGCACCAATGTATTATCAGGCACTAAAAGGAAACAAGAATGTTCTAATTTAAATATTCAAGTTGACAGTGCCTTTTCTAATATTGGGAAAGGATATACTGCTATTGAAATATTTTGTATGTCAATGAATATGGCCCCATTTTCTTCACGAACTTATATGAGGTGTGTTGAAAAGCTTAACTCTGCAACTTGTACTTTATCAAAAAATATGTTCGAACAAGTTCATAAGGAAGTGAAAGAAGCTTATAGATCAGGTTCAAAAACTTCAGCTATTTGTGATATTTCTGTTTCCTGTTTGTGATATTTCTGTAGAAATTAAAAAGGAAGAATGTGTAAATCGCGTAAGTAAGAGATTAGGGACATCTTTGCGAAATGCTGTTAAAGATTGGCGTGTTCGTGGTGTCAATTTAGGAGGCAAAGAGCATGGTAGTCTTAAGGAAACGACAATAAAAAAGCTCACAAAATACTATCAAAGAGCAATTTTACAGAACAAGGGTGATGTAAATAATATGAAAACTGCAATATATGCTACATTGTTCCACGGTATTTCAACTGACCAAAAACCACAGCACCACAAATGTCCAAGTGGGGCTGATTCATGGTGTTTCTATCAGTCTGCAGTTTCGAAAGTTGTAAAACCAGGAAATCATAAGTTAAATGTTGGAACACCGATTAAAGAAGAATTTGTACCAAAGATACTTCCTATTTACCAACGACTAGCATCAAATGAACTTTTAGAAAAGTGCATTAGTTACAAAACGCAAAATGCAAATGAAAGTTTGCATAATATGATTTGGTCTAGGTGTACCAAAGACATATTTGTGTATAAAAAACGTGCAGATTGTTCTGTTAGACAAGCAATTTGCGAATATAACAAAGGTGTGAGTTTTACATTAAAAGGAGTTCATAAAATACTAGGAATAAAGTCAGGGTGCCATACATGAAGACTTGCAAAAATGTTAGATATGCGAAAACAATCTTTTCGAGAAAGACGAGCTACATCTAAATATCAATATGTAAGAAAAATTGTAAAAAATGCAAAAGCTAAAAGAGAAATTGTAGAAAAAAAGAGAGAAGGAATTACTTATAGTGCTGGCTACTTTTAAATCTATTGGAAAGTAATTGACCCTTGTTCATTAAATTTAGAAATTGAAATATTAAAATTTGGTGGTTTCAAAATTCATATCTTAAGCTATTAATAGTTTATGTTTATTATTATTTAGGATTTATGACAGTAGTGCATCTTATTATAAATATATAACAAGTAAGTAGTATATATTATGCCTTAATTTTTGTACATTTACAGCATTTGTCTATTTCAAGATAATTTTACTGCAGTAAACGAGTGGATAACAGCTTATATATGCATCTCAATTTTTTAAATTAAGGTTTCTAGCTTTTATTTTTTGTTGTGAAAACAAATAATATATCCTATTATTGTTGGCAAAAAAGTTTTCATGAAGTAAGATTATATTTAATATGGTTTTTCTATAAATGAAATCTTTAAACTCATTTTTCTCAGTTTGTGATTTTTCAAATTCTCCCCATCTTCGAAATGCTAAGGCTTCTACAATTCTAATGCAAATAGTCTAATTTTTTTTTTGATTAATCTTGATACTTACTGCATCAAAACGTCTGAGTGTTTTTTTGATATCTATGAAAAAACTTTTTAAAAAAATTTATGAATCTAAAAAAGTACTATTTTCTATCGTTTTTTCCATATGCAACCACATTTTATTTTTTTTTACCCTGATCTACTTATTTTATTTAAAATCTGCTCAGAAGTTTTATGTAGTTAGGTATGATGAACAAGTGGTAAAAAAATCTAGTTCCAAATATAAAAATTAAAAAAGAAGTAGGAATTTGAAAATTATTGAATTTTTTTTAAAAAATTCAAATTTTTATAAAAAATTATAAAAATGTTAACAATTTGAAATGTTTTATTATTTTGTATCATTCAGACTTACTTAAATATGATTTCAGAATTTTAATATAGGCATTATTTAAGAAAAAAAAAATTTTGGTACCGAGTCCCCTTAAAGGTTAATATAAAGAAGTTGATTATTTTCAAAATTCATACCTACAATCATAACAATAAGAAAAAATCAGTATTGTTATGTTTATATATTTGCTATATTTTAGATCTACT
This sequence comes from Dolomedes plantarius, assembly GCA_907164885.2. NCBI lineage: Eukaryota > Metazoa > Arthropoda > Arachnida > Araneae > Dolomedidae > Dolomedes > Dolomedes plantarius. The sequence continues at coordinate 77,830,207 of OU015493.1, read as the reverse complement.
AGTAACATTTCATCATTACAAGCAGTTCCCATATATTTTCAAGTATTGATATACTTACTCCATTTTATCTCTACTGAAGAACCTTGCCTAATTTTCACGCGTATCTACACGAACTGAAAGCCTAACTAAAAATAGATCAAACCACCACTATCTCTATGATTTCAACTATCGCTACTGGTCTGTTCACAAGAGATTGCATACCAAACCAATGAACTTCCCTTAACCTGACCAACAAGGAATTTTCTATACAAGGGCTAAGGGTTTGTGTCTCAAGTTGGTAGCCATCTGCAATTGGCTCTAAAATTGTCGAAGCCAGTCTGTTGAACCCTCCAGTTGAAAAATTACAGTAGGTCTAAAAAACGTAACAAACCCACTCCGCAACGAGGTACCTTGGTTGAATTTTTGACGGATATATATATATATATATATATATATATATATATATATACAGTCAAACCCGCTTAATGGAATATCGGTTAAAAGAATATCCCGTTTAATGTAATAAATTTTCAATGTCCCAAACCGTAGTAATTTGTTTCTGTGTTAAATTTCCCGGTTAATGGAATATATTGTTTTGAAGTTATCCCGCTTAAAGGAATAATATTTAGCCTTGACGATATCGATCTTTTTCTATTTCGCGCACTTCTTTTCAGAATTTTTTTTTGTAAAGTGCAATAATGAATGTGCAGTAACTGAATGTCTTTCAAAGCAATTTTGTCACTTCGTAGAAAGTGTCCAATCGCAGGAAATGGGGATTTCTTCGGTTTTGAAGGGCAATTTATTGTTGCTGTTTTTGCTAGCCGCAACCCCCGCCCTTCCCTTATTGCTCAAACGCTGGCCTACGTTTCCCTATTCAGAGAATGAACAATAGGCTCACCCCCAAATGAGAGCTAGAAAATGAGTGTGTGTGTGTGTGAAGGAAATGTGAAACTTCAACAGGTCCTTATCTTGAAGGGGACGTGGATTACCAACTGTATCGAATCTCTTCGGAGAAGCGCAACATTTAACTTGGGGGATCACTAGCCTTGAACATTTAACTGTACATTTCCTCCGGCGATTAGTTCGACAGTTCGCTTTCGTGAAATCAGTAATCATTCTTGTGCTTTACAATGTCTTTGAGACGAAAAGATCTTACTTTAAAAGAAAAAGCAAAAGTCATAGAGTTTGCAAAAGTAAATAAGTGTACGCAATTAGAACTCTCAAAAAAGTTTGAGATTTCCCAAGCTCAAGTTTCGAAATTGTTAAAAAATAAAGAAAAAGTCTTGAATGACTGGAAATGCAATAAAAATCTTAATCAAAAACGAAAACATACAGGAAAAGAATCTGAAGTTGAAGATGCTCTTCTGCAGTGGTTTGCTGAAAAACGAGCTTGTAATGTTCCTATTAGTGAATTATTATTGAATCAGAAAGCTGAAGATTTAGCACAACAGTTAAATATAACTGATTTTAAAGCTTCAAATGGTTGGTTGTGCAGATGGAAAGCAAGAAACCAAATTTCTTTAAAAAAAAATCACGGTGAAGCAAGTGATGCTGATGAAGCCGGTGCCAGTTCTTGGAAAAATGTAGTATTACCTGCTTTATTACAAGACTACAGTTCTTCTATTATCTATAACTGTGACGAAACAGCACTTTATTACAGAGCAATGCCTGATGGGACTTTGTGCTTAAAGGGCGAAAGAGCTGTTGGAGGAAAAATCCCGAAAGACAGACTGACAGTTTTATGCTGCAGTAATGCTGACGGCAGTCATAAAATGCCTCTTTTTGAAATCGGGAAATCCAAAAGCCCACGATGTTTTAGAGGTGTAAAACCCCTTCCAGTTAAATACGAAGCGAATTCAAAAGCTTGGATGACTGCTAATTTCTTTCAAAACTGGTTAGTGTCATTTGACAATGAGATGAATAAGATGAAAAGAAAAGTTATCCTTTTTATCGATAATTGTCAAGCCCACAAAGTCGACGTACGACTAGAAAATGTAGCACTTCATTTTTTGCCTCCGAATACTACAGCTATTTTACAGCCAATGGACCAGGGAATTATATCACTTTTTAAGAGGAATTATAGAAAAGAAATCGTTAAAAAGATAATAGCTTGCATAGATGATACTAGTGGATTTTCTATCAATAGATCAACTAGTAAAATTATTAGAAACATTTCGATTCTTACAGCTGTTGATATGATGAACAAATCATGGAATAATATTTCCTCTGATGCAATAAAAAGTTGTTTCTTAAAATGTAAATTTTCAACGCACGTAACAAATGATGAATTAAATGATGAATCAATTACAAATGCAAATGATTTACCACCAGAAGGAATGACAGAAGAAAGTTTTTCCAATTTTGTAAAATTCGACAATGATTTGGTAGAATGTGGTGAAACTTCAGACCCTCAATTTGATCAAAGCGAAGTCGATGAAGATGAATTTGATAAAGAATGTACCATTAAAAAGGTTCCGTCACATGTTGAAATTAATAAGGCTTGCGATATTATAAGACGTTTCTTGGAAACGAAGCCAAATGCAGACTTTCATTTATTTAATAAACTAGAAAATAAAATAACAGATTTGCTGCATTCACAGAACAGTAAACATTCTAAAATATCCAACTTCTTTAGCAACAAATAAGTAAGTAACATTGCAATTATTTTAAAAAAAATAAGGGAAATTTGTATATTCTACAATAAAATTAGCTCATTTTTCATCAATTTTCTAAATTTTAATGTGTTTAAATTGTTCCTTACTTTTAATTAATAATTGTTTGTTAATTATAATAGTTTAAATATGCCTAAGGTTTAGGCAATTTTTAATGCTTTCTAGGTTTAACTGTAACTTTAAACATTGTGGACGTGTCAATGTGATCCCGGATAATGGCATATCCCGCTTATTAGAATAATTTCTCGTGGCAAATCGGCTATTCCATTAAGCGGGCTCGTATGTATATATGATTTTGCCAAAGAAAAACATTATTCGTAATGTTTCAATTCTCTCGAATAAATTTAATAAATACTTTTTTTGTGGTATAAAAATGTCCTTTATCATTTAACTTTATCTTTTAAAATTCAAAACGATCCATATACCAGGGAAAAAAACCAGTTATCACTTAACTGAATCCTGAATATTATGGGAAAAAACTCATGAATTTCATTAAAAGACGATGAGGAACATATGATTCCCACATATTCGCGAGTCACTATCCTCGAAATCCACATATCTAAATGCAAAGTAAATATATCGTTCAATTTTGGCCATATGTATTTATGTAAATTAGCGGGATGAGCGGGAAACTTAGTCACTTTTAAGGGAATTTTCAGAATATTAAATGAAAACGGAACTGAAGCTAAAACTCATCGTAAGTTGAACACTGAAATATATTTTATAAATAGAACATTTTCCCAAGAGAAAAAAAAAAGAATTTTTCGCTTAATTTCTTGAGTGAAATTTTAAGTATCTATCACACACACACACACACACACACATATATATATATATATATATATATATATATCACACTTATGATTAACTCTTAGTTTTAGATAACTGGAAAAAAATTTCCCTTTTTTAATACTTCTTGTTAATAAATCATTAAATTTGCGTGCTGAAATGATAAATTCACTGCAGACGTTATATTGCTTTTGCTTAAATCTTACCGTTGATAGAACTCAGTTTTTTTCTTTTAATAAGAAAGGAATGATTCCTGATTGGAAAATAATTGAAAAAAAAATCTCTTTTTTTCTTCCTGTTCTTGTCACGTTTCTGTTCCGCCAAGGTATGTGCAAACTAATAATTAATTGTATGTAACTTTTTATTAAGAAAAAAATTATTCTTCAAAAATTCATAATTTGAAACCGTTGCCGTAAACGGATTTTTTAATCTTTCTTGTACAAAAACGTTGCAGATTAAAAAAAATCCGTTTGTAATCAGTAAATTTTCCAAAATTAATAATCATTTTTGATTCTAAGTTTTAGGCAAGTCGTTCTACTGTGAAATGTATAGTTTACTGGATGAATGCCTTATGACGTACTCATGTATAAGACAAAACAATTCATTACCATATATATATATATATATATATACATATATATATATATATATATATATATATATATATATATATATATATATATATATATATATATATATATATATGTATATATATATATATATATATATTATATATATACATATATTATATATATATATTATATATATATGTATATATGTATGTATGTATGTATATATATTTATACTTAATTGCAAGCTGAAGACTAACTTTTACAGTGAAACTTCTATATGGCGGCCAGTAACGGTTCTGAAAAAAAGTGGCCGTTGGAAAGAGGTTCTTCCATGACATTGGCTCTATGGAGTCTTTGATCAGTTCTGAAGTACATGTGACTGTTTTGAGGGGTGCCCGGGTAGAGATGTTTCATTGTGACTGTTTTATTTCAAACGTGAAATAAATTGGAAACATATCTAAAAGTAAGTTTCGTCCTTGTTAAGTGCTACTCGGCAAGGTATAACCGTTGACTGTAGTAACGGGATAGGAATTTCTAAAGCAAAATTTTTATAATTTTTTACTGGTGACTGTGAAAGAAAATTCAAATAGGCTTGAGTTAAAGCAAAAACTACATCTCCAACGTACAGACAGCCTTGGACCTAGGTTTCACACTTTTTATGGGCTCCCCAGTACAGTTTAAGTGCAGTCATCAAACCCACGACGGAAATAACCATTGTCTAGCACGAAAGTTGATTCAATATTTATCGCAGACATAGATAACAAAACTCTTAAGTCTGCCAAATGATTGTTGCTTAAAGAAAAATGTAGGAGGGAAATGAATTCCTAATACGGAATTTCTCTAAAATTTTGTGGTGACTGACAGAGTGCTACCAACTATATCACTTCGGGAAAATCCTCTTCTATAACTAAGCGTGGCGCAAAATTTAGAGCACAAGTGCATCACAAAATGCATAAAACCCAGCCAAATGGCTGTAGCTTATAGGAAAAATATACATCTCCATCGTACAGGTTGCCTTGGACCTATTATGGGTTCCTCACCATGACATGAGTACAGAGTAGGAAAAGAACTTTATAAAGGACATTTTACTGGTGATTGACAAAGTGCAGTCATCCATCCAACTTTGGGAAATTCTCCCGTGTAACACTAAACACGATGCAAAATTTAGAGCAAAAGCAGATAACAAAATACATAAAACAAAACTATACATCTTCCAGCGCGCAGATAGCTTGCCACGTTTCACCCTTATTAACGACTCCTCAGCAAAGGATAAGCAAGATGCACACTATACAGAAAGAAAATTCCTAATACGCGATTTCTATAAATTTTTAGTGGTGACTCACAAAGTGTATTCATCCAAACCACTTCGGTAAAAACCATCGTCCATTACGAAATGTAATAAATTTAGAGTGCTAAAGCTCTCTGAAAAAAAGCACATTATCTCCACGTATAGATCTTCGGTAGAATAATATCCAAACTTTGATACAAATATGTGCAATCAATCCTGTTATAATTAATGCATTTTTAAATATCAAAATTCGATATATAATGAAATAAAACATTGATTTATGTCAAAATATTAAATTTTAAAAATATTTCAAATTGAAAATTTTTTTTTGATTAAATAAAGGACTTTATCTTAATGTAAACAACCCACATACATAGTTAGACATTATAAACTTTTGATGTCAGATTTTTATTATTTTTTCCATGGTACTTTGATTACATTAATACAAAAAAAACTGGATTACTGTCTAGCCATTAAAAAAAACAATTCGAAATAAACACACGTTACAAAAACTAGCGAGAATGTGTTTAAACTTGTGAAAGATTTACCATTCTTCGGGAGTGAAAAAAAATTCCTTTAAAGATGAAATTATTTCCTATTAAGTCAATAAAACCTTTTTTCTTAGAAAGAATGCGTTCTAACTTTGTGTGCTAAAACTCTTTCTAATTTTCATAAAAATTCCATTCCAGTTCCCCAAGATAAAAAAAAAACGACTTTTAAGTTAGGAACATTCCGTATAAAATAGACTTTTAATGAAATTTTCAGATAGAAGCGTGATTTCTTTCTCGCCACGAAAAGAAAAGATTTCTTATAGGTTGTTAAAATCTACTTTTCTTTCCTCTGTATGTAATCATTGCTTTTTTCTTCTTCTTCTTAACTTGCGCATTCGCTGATTATTTAAACTTCTGAAGTCCAATTGTATTGAACGCTGAAAAACTTTCTGTGTAAAATTCTTGCGACAGATTGAGGGCATACTTTAAACTTCGGGGACGAGTTAGATCGTGTTTTGCATTCTCTGAGACGTCTGAACCTAAATTTGCACATTTTCTGAAGAAAGGCTTTTTACTTCTAGAATTTTCCAGTCTATAGCTACAAATAAACAATCAATATATATATATATATATATATATATATATATATATATATATATATATATATATATATATATATATATATATACCGGGTGCGTAATAAATCCGTGCAAAGTTCAGAAATTCGTAATAAAAGAAATAATGGTCGGAAAATTTTTCTGTTTGCGCGAATAGGATCAGAGGGACATTGGATTTTTTTCCATGTAAAATAAAAAGTTTCCAAAAGTAACCGAAAGAGGGCGCTTTTTCGTGACCACGTTAAGCCTGCATTGCAGGAAAGACATGTGTTACCTGTTGTCGACTTCATGCAGGATGGTGCCCCACCCCATATTTTACGTGATATCAACACGTTCTTGTTGGAATCTCTCATTGAAGACTGAGTTCTATAAGTCGCGGTTGTATGGTTCAGTGACACTCACGATCACCAGTTTTGATCCCTGCAAATTTTTAGTTGGGGGGATACTTAAAGTCTCATGTGTACCGGGATTCCCAACCACTTTGGTGGAGCTGAAAAATGTCCTTTGACAGACAGTTGCTGCCATCGATGCTACAATCCTCTATAATGGGCTTAAGGACGCTCCTCATTTGTCTATTAACTTGTGCTGGTAGTAATGTTGAACATCTGTTACTCTAAAATAAATGCACAGTCTCATGTTATTGTGATCTGTTTGATTTTCTGTTTGAGTTTCCCTGATTTGCATAAAACATGTCAGTATGACGTGTGAGCGCCCTCTTTCGGTTACTTTCAGAAACTTTTTTTATATGGAAAAAAAATCCAATGTCCTTCTGATCTTATTGGTGCAAACAGAAAAATTTTCCGACAATTACTTCTTTTATTATGAATTTTGGAACTTTGCACGAATTTATGACGCACCCGGTATATATATATATATATATATATATATACAGAGAGAGAGATTGTTGGTAAGGGCCACAAGTGCTAAAGAAACATTATCTGAGTAATAACCATCTAACTCAAACACAAATAGTTATGATGCTTTCCTCACGATTCACTTTGTTTCGACAGGTACGAAATTCTGAAGAAATATTATTTCAGTTATTACAAACTAACTCAAATATCTTGAAAAGCTACATTTTCAGTTCCATATATTATCAAACGTATAACCGTATGGTAATTTAGTAATTAGAATGCTGGCTGGAAATTCTGATGGCAATGAATTCGATTCCTATTCCGGCTATGTAATGATTTTACAAAAGACGAAACTTTTTAATGAGAATGGCCGCAAAAGATGCTGTCATTTTATAAATTAAAGTTTGTAAGTTAAACATTTGTGGGGTCATAAGGAAAATAAATATATTATTAAGCATTGCTCAATAGACAGAAGGTTGTGTAGAAAGCAATATCGTTTAATGATACTAAAAGAAAAATGGGGGCGCAGTGGCCCAGTTGGCAAGAGCAGCGGGCTAGTGACCGGAAAGTCACTGGTTCGATGCTCGGCACGGACAAAACCACTGCCGTGTACACTAAATGTCGGCTGATGCACATAAAATCTGTCCTAGCTTCAATGTCCACCAAGTTCTTAAAATTACCTCTAGAGGTTCTAGGTCAAGTGTTCTGGTCTCGTCACTTGACACAGTTGAAAATAACGGGATTGATCCTGGTCGTTTGGTTAAGTCGGACTCCGACCCTTGTGGTGCTAGTCAAAAGAGGGGTCGCACCTTTATCGCCCATAGCCTTCGGGACTTGATCTAATGTTGTTGTCGGTCAAGTGGCATAAGCAACAACAAGAAAAAAACATGAACAAGTAACAATAAAAGTAAGCGAAACGCTCTTGAAACACGTACTAGTGTTAATGTAATTGAAGTTGTAAAACTACCAATAGAATAAGCGCCTTATATAAAATGCAAAATTACGTCAAACACCGCGGGTTACAATTTTGCATGAAGCAATTGGTTGCTGGAACCAAAAATACTATCGATATTTAATCGAATAAATTATTAGGTTAAGCATTAAATATCAATGAAGTCCTACACTTTTTTTAACAATATTTTACCTAGGAATCATAGCACATGAGACTCCTAATTTAGCAATTTATTTATGTATACCCATTTGTATTAATTTGTGCTGTTGGATATACTCTACTTCACTCTGAATTATTACGCTGCAAAGTTTACCTGTAAATACAAGATCTGAAAAATCTTATTTTGCTAAGTAACTCTCTACAATCAAAGGCATACGTTCTGCTATCATCACGTTCCGAAAGCCAACTTTTGCGGAAATGTGATGAAAAAAAAATTAGGCTGATTTTCTCATTGTAATTAACACCGTAACAGCGATGTTGCAATTCTTTTACAGATCTTTACCTCTCTGCCGGGGAGAAATAACGTATATTACTAAGTGAATGTATTAAGTTACTGTCAATATTTCAACATGGCACAACTGGTTGCTTTAGGGAGAAAAAATAATTTATAAGGATAAAGACATTTTATCTTTGCATATCTCTCTAGTAATTCTTTTCTTACAGATGTTTCCTTTCTTTAACAGAATGAACCATTTCTACTTCGATCATTATTACCGCGCCTTTAATTAACATTAAAGTTACGTAGAATGTAACGAAAACAAAACTGATGTTTAATGCTACATGAAGGTTTTGTCTTATATCATAAATGTAATGATAAAACTCCCCAAGGAAAAAAAAAAGAATTCACTGAAAGATGATATCTTCGGATCAGAGATCAGCGCTCATCGTACACGTAATGCTTTCAGAAAGGCTAATATTCTATTCTCTATAATATAAATACACGAGAGAGCTGTATTTCTTAGTAAATAAGAATATCGCATATGTTTGACAATGCATGGGTAATGATGATGCCTGAAAGAAAATTCTTGTTACGGCAATACGTTTCTTATCAAATTTTCGTATTCCTTTCTGTTTAAGCATTCGAGAGAAATAAGTTACTGTAAAAACAGTAAAATGTATTACAGGCTGATGTGAAAACTGAGATATTGTAAAACTTTAAACATTTGTGAATTTAAAATGTAATTATCACTTTACAATATCAGGTTTTCATTTGTGGAGGATTTTTATTCCATTTCTTCTCTGTTTTACTAGAAACTATCTTGAGGAAATAGTCATGATAACTTTATAATCTGATGTAAAATTTAGATATCGCAAAACTTAAAATGTTTCTGATTGAAAAATATAATTTATCAATTTACATTACTAGGTTTCCTGATAGATGCCTGAAAGAAAATTGTTGTTACGGCAATATGTTTCTTATCAATTTTTCGTATTCCTTTCTGTTTAAGCATTCGAGAGAAATGAGTTATTGTAAAAACAGTAAAAAGTATTACAGGCTGAAGCAAAAACTGAGATATTGCAAAACTTTAAACGTTTATGATTTAAAAATGTAATTTATCACTTTACAATATTAGGTTTTCATTTGTGGGTTATTTTTATTTCATTTCTTCTCCATTTTACTGGAAACTATCATCATGAAATAGTCATGATACATTTTATAATCTGATGGGAAATTGAGATAATGCAAAACATAAAATGTATGTGATTAAAAAATATAATTTATCAATTTACATTACTAGGTTTAAGTTTGATTTTTGGGTTATAGTAAAAACAGTAAAAAGTATTATAGGCTGATGTGAAAACTAAGATATTGCAAAACTTTAAACATTTGTGATTTTAAAATGCAATTTATCACTTTACAATATCATGTTTTCATTTGTGGGTGATTTTATTTTCATTTCTTCTCCGTTTTACTGGAAACTATCATGGTGAAATAGTCATGATACATTTTATAATCTGATGTGAAATTGAGATATTGCAAAACTTAAAAGTTTGAGATTAAAAAATACAATTTATCAATTTACATTACTAGGTTTAAGTTTGATTTTTTGGGTTATAGTAAAAACAGTAAAATTTATTGCTGGCTGATGTGAAAACAGATTTTTTTTCACTTCCTATTTGTTCTACTGGAAATTTTGATAAGGAAAAAGGCATGATACGCGTCATAACCTGACTTGAACATTGAGATATTGTAAAACTTTAAAAGTTTATTAAATAATATAATTTATCACTTTATAATAATGGGTTTTCGTTGAGGGTATTTTTTTCATTTCTTAACAGTTCTACTGGAAACAAATGTAATGAAATTGGTATGATACGCATCATAATATAAAGAGAGAAAACTGAGATATTCCAAATCTTTAAACATTTATGATTTAAAAATATACTTTATCAATGTAAAATATCAGGTTTTCATTCGTTGCTGATTATTATTTTACTTTACCGTTTCACTGAACACTATCATGATGAAATAGCCATGATGCATATTATAATCTGGTGTGAAATTGAGATACTGCAAAACTTAAAACGTTTGTGATTTAAAAGTATAATTTATCAATTTTTAACATGAGGTTTAAATTTAGTTAATTGTGCTTTTTCATTTCTTATCTTCTCTACTGGAAATTAATATGATGAAATACGCATGATACTCATCATAACCCGATTTGAATATTGATACATTGAAACATTTGTGATTAATTTATAATTTATCAATTTATAGCACTAGGTTACAGTTTGAGTGGTTTAAAAAAATTATGGGTTCTACTAGAAATCAAGATAATGAAATGGGCATGATACGCATCATAACCTGATGTGAACAATGAGATATTGTAAAAATTTAAACGTTTGTGATTTAAAAATATAATTTATCAATTTACAATATTCCGTTTTCGTTTAAGAGGGATTTTTTTAAATTTCTCACCAGTTCTACTAGAAACGAATATAATGAAATAGGCATGATATGTTTCATAATCTGATGTGAAATATGAGATATTTCAAAACTTTAAACATTTGCGATTGAAAAAATATACTTTATCAATATATAATACTAGGTTTAAGTCTGATTGTGGTTTTTTTTCATTTCTCATGTGTTCTATTAGAAATTAAGATAATGAAATAGGCATGCTACGCCATCATAACCTGATGTGAGATATTGCAAAACTCTAAACGTCTGTGATTAAGAAAACATAATTAACCTCATCATATTGATTTTGCAGTTCAAGCAATTTATATCTCTACTGGGGAAAAATAACCTACATTAACAAGTGAATGTATTCAGATAATGTTAATTTCTTAACACAGCTGAACTGGTTGCTTTAGAGAGAAAAAAATAATTTATAATGATGAAGACATTTCATCTATGCTTATCTCTCTATTTCTTCACCGACAAAAATTTTCTTTCTCTAACAGAATGAATCACTACATTTCTACTTCACTTCATTTCTACTTCACTTTTAATTATTAGTAACTTTATTTAGAATGTAGGTGAAACAAAACTGGTGTTTAATGCTACAAGAATGTTTTGTCTTATATCATATATGCAATGATAAAACTCCCCAAGGGAAAAAAAAAAGAATTGGACTCACCGAAAGATAATATCTCTGGATCAGAGATCAACGCTCATCGTACCCGTAATACTTTCAGAAAGGCTAATATTCTATTCTGGATAATATAAATACACGAGAGAGCTGTTTTTCTTAGTCAATAAGACTATCTAATATGTTTGACAATGTAGGGGTAATAATGATGCCAGAAAGGAAATTCTTGTTACGGCATTAACTTTCTCATCAATTTTTCATAAAATTCTGTTTAAACATTCCAGCTAAATAAGTTCGTGGTACAAAAAATTCGTTGCAGGACTGATTAGAAGATTTTAAGACGTCTCATTTGAAAAAAGATATTTCCTTAAGTTATCTTTTGGAAGGAAATATCTGTAAGCATCTTTTAAGCGTAAGTCTGGAAAAGAAAACATCTATTAAAAATAAGTTTGTTGAATACTTTTTTAAAGCATCCAAACTTATACTTTTTTTAAAGTATCCAAACTTATATTTTTTTAAAGTATCCAAACTTATACCTTTTAAGTTTGGAAATAAATATCCTTAATTTTCTTATTAGTTTAAGTGTTCCAATGTATTAAGCTCACAGTACAGAAATATGTTAGACATCTGATTATACGATTTTAAGATGCATAATTTGGAAAAGACATTTCCTTAAGTTATCTTTTGGAAAGAAATATCCGTAAGTATCCTATAAGTGTAAGTTTGGAAATGAAAACATATTAAAAATAAGTTTGTTGAATACTTTTTTAAAGTATACAAACATATACTTTTTTAAAGTATCCAAACTTATAATTTATAAGTTGGAGAATAAATATCCTTAATTTTCCTATTAGTTTAATTATTCCAACGAATTAAACTTACAATACAAAAATATGTTAGATGTTTGATTATGAGATTTTAAGACGTCTCCTTTGGAAAATACATTTCCTTAAATATCTGATCATAAGTACTTATGATAATTGCTTATATTATCAAAATAAATTATACCTTATGTAATTTCGAAGTAAATAATACTACCTATTATGTTTGACGATATCTGTGTAATTGTGATGCCTGAAAGAAAATTCTTGTTAGGGCTATAAGTTAATCATCCAGTTTTCTTACCTCTTTCCGTTTAAGAACTACAACGAAGTAAGCTTATTGAACAAAAATATAATAGAGGCTTGATAAATATTTTATAAAGTCAATTAAATAGAGATCATTGTTTCAGGTTTAAACTAAGAATTTCACTATCACAAGAAGTAGAAAGAAGAAATATAGCACATATTCTGTATGACTATAAAATAAATTTTTAGAAGAGATAAATTATTTCTTTTCGTTATTGTAGCGGTTATACTGCTGAATTTATATTTATCAGGAAATTTGTTAAAGAGTCTTCCTTTATTCCCCGTAGAGATGAAGTACAAAATAATTCCAGTTTTAAAAGTACCTCTAACGATTCCACCCCTTGCCAAATTTTTCTTCAAGTTCTCTGACGTGTAATAAATTTTAAATCCGATCGAAACTTGTTCTAAACTTCTCTCTCTCTCTCTCTCTCCTTTTTTTTTTCGTTTTTCCGTGTTTCTTTTGTGTACATGTGTACCATTTTTGAAGTGCAATAACTTGTCATGCGTTTCTTTGTTGGGGCGAAATTGTTGCTATCGGGACATTATAGGATGAAGGGGATCGAATCTTGGTATCTGGTTTTACGCTGCCTGCTTTAAGAAGTGCGATAAATCTATTAGGGCAAGGGGGATGCCATGGAAAGAATGAGGAATGTTATTTATTATTGTATTGGGATGCATAAATAAATCCTTTATTCGGGGGCTTAAAAGGGATTCACAAATCTTCCCGATACAGCCCGCAAAAGAAAAAAAATTAGGAAAATATTGGATATTTACTTTACAGAATTTCGAGGGAATACATATGTAAGTAAGAAAAAGACACCCAATGATTATGTGTGATGCATTTTAAATATATATATATATATATATATATATATATATATATATATATATATATATTTTATATATATAATAGCCGTTATCTCTGTCTAACACTTCCGTACTGTACTCATCTTTCAAATGAAGCTCTCAGTAAACAAACGGCTGGTTAGGCTTAATTTCAATTTCAGATGTGGATCAGAATTTTTTCTTACCTAAAAACTAATATCTTCTAAATCAAATCACGTTTGTTCAGAATATTTTTCTATAAAACATTCAGAACTAAAAAAAAAATTGGATGCTTTTAGCTGTATATTTAACAGTTTTTAAAAATCTGAAAGAAAGCGAAAGAAATCTGAAAAATCAGAAAGCGATGAATTCTGAAAGTAAACAAACTTGAATGTGAATGAATCAAGCTCAAGTATTCATATCGCGTAGTGAGCTGTAAAATACTGGATCGCAGTCTACTACTCCAATCCCATGAAAAACTAAATAAATAAAAAATAATGAAAGGGTTTGCTTTTACAGGGTGTGGATTAAATGCAGATATATATATATATATATATATATATATATATGATTTCTACCCTTTGTTATTTCTAGCTTGGACAGGTTTAAGTTCATACAGGTCACTATAAATTGAAATCATTAAATAAATCCATTTAAAAATGTCTAGTTTATTAATAAATTGTCTATTATTATGTAGTAATTTGGTTTAAATAGATATAAGTTAGCATAGGTCGTCATAAATTGAAACCATTCATATGTGAGAAAAATGGATAGTTTTGGCTACATACATAACACTTATCAATAACACTTTATCAATAATTTTTATGTTGTATTGTAACAACTTGGTTTCACTAGATTTTATTTCTTATAGGCCAGCACTCATTGAAATCATTCATATGAGATAAAAATAGATTGTTTAGTTAGCATACCACTAAAATCCATCTACAGATTCTTATTTTATTAAAATATTGTTTGTTGGATTGTTATCAGTTCAATTTTAAAAGTTGTCTTATTTCTGCGAGAGAAAACGGTTCATAGAACAAAACGGTTCATGGAAAGATGACTTTCATGGCAAACTCCTCCAGCACATGACTGGTATTTTGGCAGACAGCCGGGAGGAGCTATGGTTTTTGTGGGCAATCGTGCCCAGCAGTCTGCTTTGTCAAAAGTGACTCCTAAGTGGTCACCTGAAGTGCCTTAAATTTGATCAAGGCAATAAGATCTTCCCCATTTGTGGAAAATGTAACATCAATCATTCCATCCCGACCATTTTCTTTCTCACTTGGGGATTAAAAAGGAGGATTTGACGCAGAGTCCCTTCCTTGTCTTGGATTTTTTAAATATTTTTGGTCTCATGGATCTGGTCTAACCTATGGGCAAGATCAAATAGGATTAGTAATAAAAACAACAACAACAACACAAAACGGTTCCCTAATGTTGTGTTATGGTACCTATACCGCCCCCTATACACTAATTACCATACCTGAATACCTCTCACAAATGTTCACATATTCAAAACAAACATCAAAATACTCACATACTGAAATTTATAATATGTACATTTCTTAAAAAATCATGTAAATTCAAGAGAAAAATTTAAACACGCCTAACAGTCGGAAGCATTTGTGTTGCACCAAAGTTAAAAGTCTGCATGTCTGAGTGAGGTCTGGGAAAGTTTACAGCTCTGCATTTGAAATGTCATGAATATGCAATGAATTTAAGAAACTTAAATTCTATGAAGTTAACAAACTTTGAAACAACAGTATTTACTGTCCTCTCCCTCCTCCGTCAAAAAATGAAATATTTAAATCCAATTAAATTTACTCTGACTTTTAATGCGCTCTTTCTCAAATTCCCTTTGAATATTTAGAAACTGCATTGTTACTGTTATGTCATGCTGTTTGCGTGAAATGTTCTTAATATATATACATATATATATATATATATATATATATATATATATATATATATATATATATATATATATATATGTAATATCTTAAATATTATGCCCTCCATTCAAGCATTTAAATTCCCGTTCTTAAATCTAATCCCAAGTAATACTGATTCATCTCTTTAAAACCCTTAGCAACATGAACTTACCATGAGACAAAGGATTTTAAAATCGCATGCATTTGCATTCCTACATGCGTATATGTACGAATTTTGGAGTGGGCTAGCTTCGCGAGTCCAAAAAACTGGTGATCCTACAAATAGTTAGACACACGTCTCTCTCGCCCTCGCGGTGGAATGTTGAAAGGTGGTATTACGAAGTGTTCTTCAGGACTGAACGGATGTACTTTAGCTGTCGTGGTCTTGTCATGGTGAAATGCCGCCTGTATGATGCACATTTTGAAGATGAGCAATAAACGATGTATTAGGAATTTTGGCCTGACAGCATCTAAATTTAATTCCCTTCTGAGTCTAGCTCCAGACATCAAAATCTGAGCTAGTTTTCCTTTTCACTGATCCAATTCAAGGACTTAATGTGGACACGAAAACGGGACAACATAAATTAATGGGGATATCACACACACACACACACACACACACACAAACACACACACACATATATATATATATATATATATATTTATAACTCACAGAAAAATCAACACCAAAAGAGATTAAATACAAGCTGTGGTATTACAGCCAACGCCGAAAGTTTTTGTACTCGTAATTAGTTTCAATTTATAATGATGAAACCCTGATTTTCCATTTAAACTCTCAACAACTTTCACACGCTTTTTCTTTTTTTATGCCAAAAAAAGAAATCAAATGATGCTGCTTCGCAAAGACATTATTGTAGTTTTGACTTCCGGTCTTTTTCATCTGAAATCGATCCGGAGTTTGCGTGACGTCGCGTCGAGTAGCATTTTGTTACATTGTTTAGCTGCAGTGGTAGTCCAAAAACGCATGGACACGCAAACTCTCTCTCAACAGGATAATCACATGTTTCTGGAGAGAAGTGAATTCTATTAATTTTGTAAAATGACCATCTAGGGTATAGACAGGGAACGTGTGCTGGTAGGTACTTTAAAAAGTCACCAGGTTATTAGAAATGCAATGAATTTAAATTTATTTTATATTTGTTAAAAATAAGAATACATATAAATTTAGGATATATATATATATATATATATATATATGAAATGACCCAATTTGGGTCATATCTTGAAGAGATACAATCGAGGTCGAAATAAATGCAATTCCAAATCACAAGAACAGCTGAAGTTTATTCTATGAAATCAGTAACATGTTACTCGAATCGAAGCGAACCCGCGTCTGTCATTGCACGAATGTAGAATTAGGTCAAAGAGGGGTTGCCAAGAATTGGCGGAGAGAGTTAGTATATAAAAAGGATTATATAAAAAGGATATATATAAATATATATATATTTATATATATATATATATATATATATATATATATATATATATATATATATATATATATATATATGTATGTATCATAAATAATGAAAATTTGTTAAAAATTCCGTTTTTTTATTCACATCGCATTTACTAACCAAAACCACATCTCGTGAATCCCTACTCTAAATAGCAGATTTTATTTAATGTATATTTAATAGGAATTACATTTAATATCAAATCCACATCTTACAGCTAAAAAAATAAGAACATGACATGTTGTCATGCTTAGGTAAAAGGTTCACTTTGTATTAATGAGAAAATCATATTAGCCGTCGGTATGAAATTCCATGTTTGAGCCTTATTAATTCCAGCTCATCTCTTTCAGCCTGTTGGTTATGCTTTGGCAAATGTATTGTTGTTCGTTAATAGAATGCACATATTCTAGCAAAAGTGATATAAGTTGGATTAATATCACTTGGAAACTCTATGGCAAAAATAAATATGTTTCGTATATTAATAACTGAGAGAAGATCCCACCTGACGTTTCGCCCGAGATTTCTTCTATAAATCCTGAAAATAATTAATTTCAGTAATATATATATATATATATATATATATATATATATATATATATATATATATATATATATATATATATATATATATATATAAATATAAATATATATATATATATATATATATATATATATAAATATATATATATATATATATATATATATATATATATATATATATATAAATATATATAATATATATATATATATATATATATATATATATATATATATATGTATATATATATATATATATATATATATAATATATATATATATATATATATATATATATATATATATATATATATATATATATATATATATATATATATATATATATATATATTACTATGATCAGTTCATATGATCTCAAAATAAGGAAACATTTATGTATGGAATTACTTATCGCATTTAATGGAATTAGTATCGTATAGTTCGCCAATAATTTCTTCTTTATATGGCCAGTAAAGAGAGAATACCTACCTTAAATTACGACATTCAGTGATGAAGCTTACTGTTTTGTATGCCATGTAGTTTCAGAACACAATTTAATACAAAAAAATTCCCGAATTTTCCTGCAATGATTTTGTTTTATAAGACTATCCCTTTTGCCTATTAAAGAAGATCGTGGATAATGTATCCTGTTTGTAATTTTCTATATCAGTTTTAAAATTTTCCTTTGAAGGAATTGAAAGAAAAAGAAAAAAACTAATTAATTAAATCAACATACAATGAGAATTCCATAAAAAATTGACAATTTTTTCTCGCGTTGGCAACACTGCGAAACTGAAAAATGAAACTCCATACGACTTCCTGAATTAAAGAAGGCAGTTTTTTAAACGTGGCAGACCACCCTGTTTTTGTCGTTGTGGAGTTGTTTAAAAAAGTTTACGTTTAGCATACATCAATGGAGCGGATTAATTCACAGTTAGGAAATGCATTGCGTTGGGCGATAAAAGAAAAGAGACGTTTGAAAACGATCCTAATTTCCTAAAGCCATAAGCTAAAGTAGTATTAGCCGATGCAACATGCGTTCATCATTTTGACTCCCTTAGGAATTCCGCAACAAGTGTCTGGAAACACACTGACTTCCCCTTTGACGTTATTTCAGCCGTACAGGGTTCACCTGATGCTCCTTCTACAAATTACCCTCGTCAAATGCTCTGCAAAGTGAAATGAACGATGGGACCATCGCATATGATCTTAAGGCAGATATTTTGAAAAGAATAACATTTTATGCTGTACCTTTATTTCTTGATGTTTTGTGCTTTTACTCTCCGTTTTTATGCAGCACCCTTTGTACATTATTAGATATGTTTTGCAGTTTAAGGGTGTCACAGGACCTTGAGGTTCAACGAAAAGACCATAAATATGGTCTAAGTCTAACCACAAAAGCTCAAATAATATAAGAAAAAGAAATTTCCCTTCATTATACATATGAAGTACATACCTATAACTATGTCATATATAAAAATGGAAATCATAAATTTATAAATAATTTTCAAATTAGCAGTTTAGAATTTTATACGATTAACTGCTAATTTTAGTTAGTGGGCAGCATTACTTTTAAACTATCAATAGGAAAATGATAACACTACACTCATATGTATATTTCATGGCACTCTACATTTTAAAACCAGAAAAATGTGCAATTTTGAAAAACATTTTATTATGTGGGAAAATTATGAAATAATAGTGATAATTTTTGAAGTTTTCCAATTTTACGCTCAATTTTTTATTTAAATAATATTTATTAAAATTTATTTGGTTTTACATTGCAGGTATATATATTACAAGTATGTTCTAACCATTGATTATTTTCTGTAAGCATATATCTCAGTTTTAAGATGCGTGCAGCACTTTATGATTTTCAATCACCAGTTAATCATACAAAATTCTAAACTGCTAATTTGAAAATCATTTATAGCTTTATCATTTCCATTTTTATATATCACCATAGTTAATGATATGTACTATATATGTATAGAGAGAGAAAATTTCTTTTTCTAATATTATTTCAGATTTTGGTTAGAATTAGATCATACTTATAGTTTTTTCGTAGAGCTTCAAGATTCTCTGCTCCCTTAAATAAACTTAAAACATTTGTAACTAAAAAATGTAATTTATCAATTTTCAATAACAGGTTTTCATTTGTGGGTGATTTTTGATTTACTTCTTAATTGTTCTGCTGGGAACTAAGATAATGAAATAGATCATACTTATAGTTTTTTCGTAGAGCTTCAAGATCCTCTGCTCCCTTAAATAAACTTAAAACATTTGTAACTAAAAAATGTAATTTATCAATTTTCAATAACAGGTTTTCATTTGTGGGTGATTTTTTATTTACTTCTTAATTGTTCTGCTGGGAACTAAGATAATGAAATAAGCATGATACATTATAACCTGATGTGAATACTGAGATATGTAATGCATTTGCTACTCTATTTAGAGGCTCTTAAAATGGCTCTCTTACAGCTGGGGAAAATCCCTTTCTAAGCGGTAGAGTCACGCAGCAAGCCATAATAATTTCGAAACAAATAATCTTAGCTGCATTAAAAATGGTAGGAGAATTATTAATCTGGTTACAACCGATAAGAATATTTTTTCCAGAAATAAATATTTTTCTTAAATTTTGTCTGAAAATGCAGTTTGGATACGTATTGATTTTTATACCTGTTATTACACAGACTCAAACATTTTTAAAATTTAATATTTAAATGACAGCCAGTTTTTCCTTATTCGCATAATGATAATTTTATTAGTTTGAAAATGTATGAAAATCATATTTGTTTCGAGTTATTTGTGAATTTATTTTCCGAGGTATAATTTATATATATATTCTGCTTTTCTGTTCCTATAAAAATATATAACTTTTGTGTTTCCCTAAATCTGTAAAGCTATTTTGAAAATAACTTTTCTCTTTTCTATCTTTTACATTATTTATTGTAAATGTAGACAGCTCTAAAAATTGAATAAGCGTGTGTTTAAAAAACATGAATATTAAAGTGTATATCACCCCCCCACACACACACAATCTCTCTCTCTCTCTCTGTATATATATACATATATACATACATACATACATATATATATATATAAACATATATATACGTATATGTATGTATGTATATATATGTATATGTATATGTATATGTATATGTATATATATATATATATATATATATATATATATATATATATATATATATATATATATATATATATATATATATAAATATATATATATATATATATATATATATATATATATATATATATATAAATATATATATATATATATATATATATATATATATATATATATATATATAATATATATAATATATATATATATATATATATATATATTATATAAATATATATATAGCAAGCAAATTAATGAATCCAGTCCAATTCATTATAACTAAACTCATATGATTCTATCAGTAAAATCTGTAAAGCGGTCAAGGAAAAATGAATTTGTTAGACTAAAATGAAAGACCACAAACTGTTAAAAATGACGCTCACAACATTTCGAACTTTGAGAAGGCAAACGCTACAAAAATTACTCTTTATAGGTTTTTTTACGACTACAGAAATGTCAAAAACAGTTTTGTGATTTAATAAATTTTTTTGGGCTCAGATCTGTAGCCTAAAATAGACTGAGTGTCTTGAAAAATTATTTACCTTTCTTTTATTTAAAAAATAATATGTTTACAGATAACGCTATGATAAAAGAAAATAGCATATTTTCAATCAGAAACTTCACTTTTCAAGAAAAATCTATAATATTTTTGCTTTTTTTTAAATCTCAGGAGAGCATTAATTTGCTTTCGAATAATGCAGTGAAAAAAAAATGAAATAAAAAAACTTATAGCTCAAACAATTTTTTGCCACATAATTTAGAAAAAAAAGAGAATTAAAAGCAACTTTTTACGATAATCGCCTTTGAGAATAATATTTTCTGATAGTGATTAAAAAAATACATTTTTAGCGCTTTAACATTAACGAAAAAATTTCACATGCATGAAAAATATTTTTTTCACGCATTTTCTTCCCTTTTCATTGAAGATGATACTATTAAAACTAAAGATTTTTTTATATTTTTTGTAAATGAATGAATATTTTCAAGAATTGGTTCCGAAATGCTTTAAATTTCAAGGAAAAATAATTGGAAATCTATCCCAAAATATTCAGCGGAGGAAGAAGATAGTTAATTATTATTTTAGGTTTAGTATTCGGATGCAAGACATAAATTGGAGATATCACTTACTGTAGTCGGAAAAACAGTTATTTAGTTCAAATAATTAAAGTTTCCTAGCCATATTCTTTTATTTAAATTTATATTTTACTTTTAAAATGTGTATGCTGCTAAGAATGGGAAATTGTACCCTCTGAGATTCTGAAGCAATTCTGTCACTAACATATTACGGATGACTTCCTGAATACAATTGGGAATATATTTAAAGTATATATATATATATATATTACAAAAAAATGGACGTGTTATGCACGCTCAAAAGTAGCTTTGCGAACGGCCAACAAAGACACGATATGGGCGCACGGAGGAAATTTTATATGACAGAGGCTAGAAACCAATCACAGAACGCCGTTCGCCAGATATTCAGAATAGAAAACCAATAAAAAGCTCTCTGATCGTGTTTTTGATAGCCAATCGCAGAGTTGTTTTTTTCTGCGTGCATAACGCGTCCGTTTTTTGTAATTCACGTACTGTTCCAACATTTTTTAGGATTTTCGCATGCATTGAGCATTTTGCGATGGGCAAATGTGGGCGTCGCCATTCGAAAATTTCGAGTTTCTATACTTATAACCGTAACCGTGAGAGTCAATGTGTTACCGTTCTCAGAATCCCGAGCTCATACCTCTGAATAACTATATCTGAAATCTCATCTCGATAGGGTGAATGGAACGGCCGCTAGAGGTACATATATCGGTTTTGTTAGCCATTCGCAGAGCTGTTTTTTTTTTGTGCATGCATAACGAGCCCGTTTTTTGTGATACACGTGCCATTCCAATGCTTTTTAGGGTTTGAACATACGCTGAGCATTTTGCGATGGGAAAAATTGGGTATTGAAATTTGAAAATTTCGAGTTTCTGTACCAATAACTGTAACCGAGAGCGCCATGTTGTTGCCATTCACAGAATCCAAAGCTCATACCTCTGAATAACTATATCTGAAATCTCATCTCGATAGGTTGAACGGAACGGCCGCTTGAGGTTCATATATCGGCAAATTTTCTTAATGACCACCCTGTATATATATATATATATATATATATATATATATATATATATATATATATATATATATATATATATATATATAATCTATATATATATATATATATATATATATATATATATATATATATACTTAACGTATGTGATGTGAAACTACCATTATGTCACACGTTGGACGAATGAATCATATATACATAGAAGACTTTTTAAAGTAACTACAAGTAACTACAATCACATTCTAATATATGCAGTGTAAAAGAAATGAGGTGAATCAAGCATTTTGTCATTCAGTATTAAGAAGCGTCCTCTAAGGATTGCCTTTGTGTCGTACGTGCCTAGCTATATGTTACCTAATGCCAGAAAAATTTAAATGTGAAAAATATACATGAAAAATTCACCGATAGAATGCCTTCTGAAAGTAAATGCTTTATCTAAAAGCAACTTGGAGAATTGATGAGATTTTTTCCTCATTCTCGACGCTTCATTAATATAGCGCATAAGATCATTTAATGTGCAAAAATACGAAAAAAAAAAATTGCGAGAAAATATTTAAAATTTTGCTGACATTTCAAAAAACGTTATAGCTAATTTCGCAGTTTGGAACGCGTACAACAATGATTTAAAACCATAAACGTTTTATATTACCCCTTTTTTTTTGGCATCTGAGATGTGGTCCAGCAAAGTGAATTTTTTTTTTCCTAAAGGATACGCGCTTCTACGATCT
>OU015493.1:77794067-77801567 GCA_907164885.2 Dolomedes plantarius | reverse complement strand
TGTTCCTGTCCAAAAACCTAAATTTCGGCTATAAGAATCAACCGCTTATAAGAATCAGAAACAGTAATAACAAACGTGATTCTTATAAGCGGAAATCACTGTATATACATATATTAATTAATTAATTTATTTATATATTCTGAATGGAAAAGTAGACGGCAGATACCCTGATATTAAGAAATAAACTTCATAGTAATTTTCCCAACGTTGTATTATGCTAAATGTCCAGAAATCTAATAGAAAAGACAGCTAAAAGTAAAAAAAAAACATATTCTTTGAATACAATGATTTTTCATTATGCTTATATTTTATCTTTTAATTCCAACTCCTAGGAAAAATCCTAAATTAAGATTATTCAGTTAAAGTTTTTTTAATTGCATTCTATAATATATATATTCATTATTTATGAGTACTCTTTTTATTTGACAGTTACAATCTTTTGGATAGTAATTTATAAATATTTTCAGGTATTAAAAAAAAAAAACATTAAAAAACGAGAAAATTATCAGTTCGTTCTTGAAGAATCCATCATAAAGCCATATTAATAAATTTGTATAGGCTTACACATTCTTTTAAGACAAGGCGATTTTTTTCTACCTTCATAAAATTAATCCAGTGTCAAATCGCATTTTATTACTGCCAGTCATTAAATGAGTATTAATTTTTTATGAGAGAGATGTTACGTTATGGTACTGAAAATTCATTAAAATTCTAGACGAACGTAAAAAATTGCAGGAAAAAATTAACGAATGGAAACAATAAATTATTTTTTATTAAGGCTGTAAAAAATAACATCCTGACAAATCACTAAAGGCTTTTAGGGGAATTTACTATAAATTTGATGGTTTAAGGCTAGTTTTGATATTATGGTATTTTTTATATTATTATTTATTAAATGTCAAATGTGAAAGTTCTTTAAAAGTGAAAAAAAACTTTTCTTGGTATTTAAAAGTAAATTTTGTACTGTTTCAATTGTTTAAGATGGTTATCGGCAGTTGATTGGCAGTTGATCGGCAGTTGTCGAATGCATCGAGTATTGCCTTAACATAGAATAAGTTTTTTTTCTTTATATATTAACTGATATATGACCGTGGCGGCCTTGTGGTACAGCGCGCTGGTTTTCGGTGCTGAGAGTGCTCAGATCGAATCCTGGCGAAGCGCCACTAAAACGCCTCCGTTTGTGTCGTCCCTTCATAGGGGGCAATGCTGGTCTGCCTATATGGCGCCCCTATAATAAAATGGCCAGCAAAAACGGCGGTGAATTATAGGTGAATGTCTTTGCAACAAGTGCATCCGCATTGGGAAAAAAATATTAACTGATATCGTAACTTTTTGTTTAATAAAGGTTATAAGTTTAATACCTAAGAAACATTTTATAAGACGTTCTTCATATTTAGTTAAAAAGTATACTATTATACTGTATTTGATAAAATTATAGTGCAAAATGAATTGTAGAATAACGAAGAGTGAAGATTTATTATACTAGTGACCGTTGTTTTCGGTTTTTACGAAGTACGAGAGAAATATTTTGTAAGAATGCATCAAATATTGGCTTTTATTTACATAAAAGGATCTTCAAATTAAAAAAGAAGAACTTTAGTATTTGTAATACATTCATACGATCATTGTTTTCTGTTTTTTCGAAGTACAAGCCGAATATTTAATAAGAATGCATCAAATATTGACTTTTATTTACACAAAAGGATCTTCAAATTAAAAAAAATACTTTAGTATTTGTAATATATTCATAATATCATTGTTTTCTATTTTTACGAAGTACAAGCCGAATATTTTGAAAGAATGCATCAATATTGCCTTTTATTTACATAAAAGGATCTTTAAATTAAAAAAGAAGCACTTTAGTATTTGTAATACATTCATACGTTCTTTAGTATTTGTAATATATTCATACGATCATTATTTTCGGTTTTTAAGAAGTACAAGCCGAATATTTTGTAAGAATGCATCAAATATTGCCTTTTATTTACATAAAATGTTCTTAAAATTAAAAAAGAAGCACTTCAGTATTTGAAATATATTTATACGAACTTATGCAATTTTATTTAAAATGTAGTGTAAAAATAAAAACAGGCAGTTTATGTTCTGCGATCGAATTCAGTTATTTCAGTTTAAGAAAAATCGAATCAGTTCTGCAGTTCATCTATCATTCATGTTTTGTTCGTGGATACAACTCTTATAAAATCCTGAAGGATATCTTGGAATATTTCAGATTATTCAACTTTAGACGTTGTACTTTTATTGATTTATTGGTTCTATTGATCTAATGGAAATCTATAACTGATACTGAATGGGATTTATTCTACATTTCTTAAAAAAGTGTTCATGTAGAAAAATAAATATGTGATTTATATGTTTGAGAAAATGTTTTTCTAATGATTACGAACATTTACCGATTTTTCAGACTACTTTAATGATGATAAAATGCTTCAGGTTTGTTTTATAAATCCCACTTCAATAT
Source organism: Dolomedes plantarius (assembly GCA_907164885.2). Taxonomy (NCBI): domain Eukaryota; kingdom Metazoa; phylum Arthropoda; class Arachnida; order Araneae; family Dolomedidae; genus Dolomedes; species Dolomedes plantarius. Next base: position 77,799,088 of record OU015493.1, on the reverse strand, counting down.
GTAACAAATACCACAACACAGCAATTCTAGAACCATAGACACAGTATGCAATGTTTTAAGTTAATTTCTAACTTCCTAGGGTGATGTATCTACTGTAAAAACACCAAACAACTGAGTTGTTTGCTGTAAGTGTTCGTATGCATTATGCGTTACGAAATTAAATTTTATTTATATTTATTTTTCCATAGTTTTCTAAAAGACTAGTCATAATGCTAGAAGCAAAAACCACATGTAACAAATATTGTTATCAATGGTATAAAAATGGTGGTATAGTACCGGAGTTATCAGTGACATTCGTGGAGGGAATGATAAGACACACACACACATATCACATACACGCACGCACGCACGCACACAGAGAGAAATTCAGAGGAGCCGTGGTGCATAGGAACAAGGAAATATGCCAGCTTTTCAGCAGCCAAAAATTATAGATGTTGTCTTTTTAAGCACTATACGAAAGCAATGAACACCGCAGTGTTTTCCTTTGAAAAATACGATAAAAATTTTTTTAGAAAGTATTTTTCAGTATTTAAAATATTTATGTTCAAATTTCAAATATATTTGGTAATTTATATAACGAAATTATTAGTAATTTTCAACTGAAGCCTAGCAAAGGAACTTGGAAATTTATAAATTTAGAAAATTGAGAGTTAAAATTTAATTCACTATGGGGATTATAAGAAGCTTTTTTTAACTATATACAATTTTTAATATGATTTTTTGTTCTTCAAACTTTCTTTTATATCTTTTTTCAGGGAAGCGGATCTTTCCTTATTACAATTAAATACAAAGAAACTTTTATGCATAAATCCCAAAGCAAATAGGTATAGTAATATATTTCCATAGTCAAATTCCCAAACAAATTTGTAATCTTGTAAAACAATGCACACCTCACACAAGAATTTTAGTAGTCATGTTTGATGCTTTTGCATGTTCTCGTACTATTACACAATTTCTGCATTACTTATTGAAGTTTTAGTTTTGTTTAAATTTTTTGTTCCTATCATTATTCTTTGAAAGATTCCTGGATAACACTTCGCACAGCTTTTACCCATAGGCACAGGTAAGAAAATAGATTATTCGTAACGAAGTAATTTCGCGTAAGCAGCGGTGCGAGCAGTAACAGAAAGATATAGCGAAAAAGGATCGTGGAAAATCATTGTTTCCGCGAGATAGCTGAGATAATCTTTATTAATGTCATTATCCTGAAGCTCAAATTTTGACCCGATGATCGACTATTTAACAAAATTTGAGGGAAGTTTATATTTAGGTAGTTAGAAAATATAATTTTTGTTTTATAGTAGCCATGAGTTTTAGTAATTTTATTTGTTATAAACATAATTATTAAGTTGTAAATCCATGTCTAATATCGAGTAAATACTCTGCTTCTTAATTGTGGTTTAGATTTTTCATTAGAACCTTGGAAAGCAACAATTCAGTTATTGCGGATGAAAATATTAGTTGTCGACTAAACAAGATTAATTTTTGTTTTAATTTCGCTCTCTGTAAATTTGAAGGTATATGTATGGCAATCGATGCACAACTTCATAGTTTGATGTCTTATGTCTGATGTCAAGTACTGCTATGGTATTTAAATAATGAATATACATGAAAAAGTGACCGAATTTTTTAAAAATTTATTGGACATTCTAATTTATTCACCTAGTTTCTTGAAATTTACACTTCGGATAAAATTCATTGTTTCTTTGTTTTGAAACCAACTAATGTTGACAGAACGTTTTTTACGATAGTGAAATTCTGTAACTGCATGTTCAGTGAATTAAGACCTGTAATAAATGTTTATGTTTGGGTTTATTTCTACAGCATTTTTTGCTACTCGAAATAACACGGTCCTGGGGATATTAGTAAATAATGTATGTTAAAATCTTAAATGGAGAAAATACTGTAAAATATTCTATTCAAGAATTTATAGAGCCGACTATTTTCCTCTATTTCGCAAACACTACTTTCAAGCTAAAATAGAAACTTGAAATTTTCAATTTATAGCATTACAACAAAAGAATCATTAAAATTTGTTTAATTAATCTAAACATTTAACACGTCGTTGGTCGCACCAATTTGAGTAACGCCAGTGGTCGCGCGTGAGAGTTTTTCTCACATTACCCATTTCCGCTGTTTTAAATTGTCTGCTCAACAATAACACTTCAAAATTGTTTCTTTTCAAGGAATTACATTAATATTAAGCAATCACGAACAAGGAAATTACAATTAAAATAATTATTTTACAGCTATTATTCAGGAAAATTAATAGCGAAAGTGAAATTAAAAAAATCATACCTACTTTATAAATCAAATTTATAAAAAGCATATTATTTTTACTTTATTAGAACATCAACTGCAAGTCTTATAAATTAGATGACATGGACCTGGTAAATAAAATATTATACTATAAGTATTTATTAACACAGCATTTGGGGCATACGTTAGTTGAATGTTCGGTACAAATAGGTCGCGCACAGGTAACACAACCCTTTTTTGACTTCCTATTTTTTCTTCGAGGACAGAATGCTCAAAATCCGGCGGTTTCAACATTTCGTTTGATTCTTGAGGAGCTTTCAACTCCTGTTATTTGGCTAATTGCACTTCGCAATGCTGGTGACAAGTTTGGAACAGAATAACGGTCACCAGGTGAGGTTTCATGAGTTCCAGTGCTAATTCCTTCAAAAAGGCTCTTCTAGCCATCGTATTGTTTGTATTTGCAGTATATATAATTTGGCTGTTGATACCACCAATGTTCATGATCGAAAAAAATAATGTCAATGGCCATCTGCGACTTATTCTCGAAACAGAGTACTCACCTTTGAGTTCGTTGACTACGTCGTCACCACCCTTAGTGAGATTATGAAAAGTAATAATCTCTGGTTTAGAGAGGACGCCAGAATCTTTATCTATATTTTTACCATTGTGCAAAGAGGAATAAAGAAGAACATTCTTCCCTTTCTTTGGAATATAAGACACTAAAGTGTAGTTGACGAAAACGCAAACACACTGCTTCTCAAAAGTAAAGTTCCTAAAAGTAATATTTTCTCAAAAGTAAAGAATAACACTGATCAAAATGTGCTTCTAACAAACAAAATTTGCAAATAAAATTAGGAGATAAACGTACTCACATCATCGCGTTATTAAATAACACAAAAGCTGGTGGTCTCTTGGTGAGAAACACTCTCACGTGATGCAAACGCCAGAGATCGCGCGATGAGAGAAATGCTCACACAAAAATACACCTAAGCAAATGGCAGGCTGTTTGAAGGCCATACACGCCCATATTTTTATTGGAACTGATAACAGATTGTTGAAGAGGTTCTAAAAGTCAGCTAGACAGGGGATGGTGTCCCGAGGGTCATTTTCAAATAAGGGGTGCAATTTATATGACAAGCGTCAGATAAATGTTCATAGCGCGACCAATGACGGGTTAATAATCTAAAAATATGCAAGACACTTGGATTATAAATTCTACATAGAAAGTTATGGTTACGGTAATTTTTCTATTTTGTCTTAATTTAGTCATTTAAATTTCATTTTAAAATTTAACTTCCGTCAATTTTTCCTCATAAAGATATATACATTATTTTAACTGTACTCTAAAACCTGAATTTGCAAGACTTTTATAGAACTATAAAGTTTTGTTTTATTAAAATACATTAATATGCCATAAAAGTTCAAAATTAGGACATTAGTAAGCTACTAGGATTATATTATTTTAATCGCAATAACGTACCCTTATTGACATCAGCTAAATGAACATAATATTTAATGATTAGTAAATTATTTAGTAATTATATTTATATTTAATTGTATTAATATTTATATTTATGTTTAATTATATTAGTAATTATATTAATTTATTAATTAATTTATTAATTCATTAATTTGTTAACAAAAACATAACGTTATGGTATTAAAAAACAATTAATGCCGTTTCACATTAAATGATTTAAATATCCCTTAAGCGTATGATAAAATGCAAATTGTATATTATTATAAAAAATGTTTAATTAAGATAAAAATAATTTTTAATCATTTCGAGCAGGCGTAAGGCTTAATAAGCACATTTTACCCGTCACCATGTATAACTTCAGCACTAGAATTTTCAAGACTTTAATGGAACTATTAAATCTCAGAAAGATAATCTAAAACACCTTGATATATTTTGATTCAAATAAAAAATCTGTTACATATTTTGAAATCATTATTGTCATATTTTATTCCACTCAGTAGGATATCTGAAGAAAATATATCATCCTTAGCCTCATACAATTCTATTTTTACCGAAGTAAGATCAGTTAATTTTTTTTCCCTGAAAAGTACGGAAAAAAGGAATAAAGCCGAATAAACAAGAAGAAAACATGTTCTGTGATCATTAAAAGTTATAAGATAACGTTCAATACGGAAAGGAAAATGACTCAAATTTGTCATTCGCTAGGAGTTTCTGTTCAAACGTTTCCAACGTTATTAAGTAATTCTTTTGAACCTCTAAAATTTGAAGGGAAAAAAAAAGATAAAATGAATTCAAAGATAAAATTCTGGAGAGAAAGTGCTTGTAGTCCAACTTGAAGTGGTTATTAAATAAATTAGAACGAACAAAACGTGCTTTATTTGAAGTTTTTATGGAAATTCAAAGTGATTTTATTTTTCGCAAACTCTTTTCATCTTTCGGTAAAGTAGGGAATATTTATCATATTTTTTATGCATTAATAAATTGTTGATATTGTAACAGATTGTACTTAGATAATAATTTCTACATAGAACATTATGGTTACAGTTATTTTTTAAATTTTGATTTAATTTAGGTTGATTTAAAATTTAATTTAAAAGATTTGCTCGTTAAGTCACTTTTTTATCGTTCATATGTGTAATTAATAAGTTTACCCAGACTTTATAATTAAATATAGCCTATTTTATAACTTTTCTTTATTCATCGAATCCGTTATTTCAATAATTTCGCTGTTTTAGGAATATATTAAAGATGAAAAGTCTTTTATGGAACAAGAAAGTTTTGT